>CAWUHX010000276.1:396365-468903 GCA_963922205.1 Romanomermis culicivorax
AACCCCCCCCCCCCAGTTGGGAAAAAATTTAAAAAATTTGCCAAAAAGTGTATGTTTTTTTGGCCTTTTTTGGGAAAAATTTCGACTTTTTCCTACCCCCCCCTAACTGGTCGGAGGTCTTACAGGTATGAACCCTTGATACTATTTTAACTAACAACTTTATTTGGAAGAGCCTCAACCCTGCGCCCCTCGAGCGCAACTGCTGTATACCCTAAGCCTAAGCCTATGGAAAATTTTAAAGGAAAAATAAATGGGCACTTATGCAGTTTAGCGTGCACCAAAAAAATTTTTTTTTAATTTGTGAAATAATTGTAAATATATAAGAAATTGTAAATTATTTTATGGGCTCAAAATCACGGGTTGATCAACAGAAACAAAGTTTGTGAAGGTGGAAATTGTGTTGGCAATAATCCTATGAGATTAGTTAACGATAAAGGAACTGATGGAATTTCAGTTAACGATGTGTTATTTGTTGTTTAGTTGAAAATTGAGATAAAGTTTGGAAAATAAAAAAGCGATAGAATTATGGTTTTTTTATTATTTTTTTGAAACAAAAATAATTCAAAAATGAAAATGAATATCATATTCGTTATCAGCATATTCGATTTAGTATAAATCGACGTTTTTCTGAAATTCAAAAAAAAAATTTTTTGGTGCACGCTAAACTGCATAAGTGCCAATAAATGTCTACTCACTAGTCACAGAAATCCATGCTCAAAATTAACAAACAGCTCATATGCAATAATTAGGCTGAAGGCCGGAAACCGACTTATAAAAATTTAGCCAAATTTTGGTCTGGTAACATCGAGCAAAATTTCGCTCAGGTACGGACTGTCCCCCCAAACAGATGATGCTACCCAATCATAACGATACCAAAGAACGTCGACAGCTCATACATTAAACAGCCAAGCTAGGGGTATTGAAAAAATTCGGATTGACTATGTAAGAAAAAATTGATCGCTATGCAAATTCTACAGTAAGACGCGATTTATATGCTACGTTACATAGCGTTCAAACGTGAGAAAAAGAGCCAACAAATTCTGAATTTTTCTTGATGATGTACAGTACCCTTCCCGACTTTATCACATTAATAATAAACATAGCAACTTGATTTTGTTATTATTGAGACAAGCAGAAGCTCAAGCTCATTTGCTGACTAGGGTTGAGCTATACCATCATGATACTCTGGGACAAAATTTCAGGAACACATAGAACAAAGATGCCATACGTTATAATATATCTAAAGATGCTTGAGCGTCATTACTGAAAATTGTACTTTCTTTCTTATTTATTTATTTACACGGAAATACAGCACATAATTGAACTTGGCTGTGAAAGAATCAATCTATAGTCTTTTTTTATAGAATGCTTCCGAAATGAAAAATGACTCAAATATGCGGTTGCTTAAAATCCTTAACATGAAGGTTTTACTGTAAAACTTTTCACTCAAAAAATCGTTGAGTGGTATCACAATTTTTCAGTCATATGACAAGGGCCTGTCGGAAATCGCTGCAAATAAAGAACGGTACTTGCTTTCCGGATTCATCACTTGAAGGAAAACAGATAATAGAAAGAGGGAAAGTCCGGCAACACGTATGCTATAATTTGTTTCATTATAAGTGGGTTAGCGGGGTTTCAGCATTTGTAGTCCAACAAGAAAATTTTTTGATGCCTCAGCCTCCTTGCTCACGACGGCTTTACAAAATTGTAATAAAAATTTATTTCTATCTCTATTATGCAAATTTACACATTGAAAACACGCTCCATTCACACGAAATGCGGACCCGTCAAAGTTTACCAACAGAAATGGCAGTTTTTCTGCATAAGCACACTTGATAAATCACGACGATATAAAATTAGCTCATCGAAAAAGTGATCAGCAATACGATAATATAGAATCGAAATTTTCAAAATGCAATACCATGCGGATTGAGCCCTAAGCAATTATGATGTCCGCATTGATAAATTTTTGTGTTATATTCTGTAACCGTTTTTTAAATCTTAGTTGTCTTGATTTCAGTAAAAGATGGAAATATCAATTTATCAAATTAGCATTTGAGTAAGATATCCCCAATTTACAAAAATTCTAAAAAATGAGTTATTTGCAATTTTTAGAGCAACTAAATTCTCACCCTGAAAAAAAACAGCTCTATACATAATACGCGCGACGAAAAACGACGATAACCGAACAGAATAACACCGTCTTCAGACGTAAATCGCCCACAGACACCGAGAACACGCCCGAGGACGGTCGCGGCGCCAAGGTCGTCGTTGTCAACGTACTCGTACCATTGTAGAAAAGTCGGTCGCCGTATTGGCGCAAAAGGTCCAAAACGACGCCGTTCGTCCAGCCAAAACCGACTTGAACGTCGTATTCACCGCCGCCGCCAGCCCTTTGTGGTGCCTCGACGTTGTACTACGGTGAAAAAAGAGGCGGAATTGAGAAGATAAGATATACGAACACTTGCAAATATAGGGAGAACGGCAGGCTTTTGGAAAGAACACAAAAAATCAGAGTTCCTTAAGATTAGAGCGGACAGAGAGGGTGGACACACATGTAACGGTATATCATTTTATGCCCCTGCAGGCAGACGATGTGATAGCTAGCTATCATTTTTCTGAAGTGAAGAAGAATAAGTAAGGCTAACATTCTGGACATGCTTTGACTAATATTCACAAGGCTACAATTATGTAAAGAAATAAAATATAGGATGTAATGAATTGACTTTAGCACGCTTTTGTTTCCAATAAATAAAAATTTCCTTACATTAGCAAGTACATTATGTTATAAATTATTAGTGTGTTACTGCGTGTGTGTGTGTGTGTTGCCATTCGTAATACAACATTAGGTTCAGTTAGCTAGCGTCTGAGTCACACATGTAATTGGAGGGAAGTGCCATGGTGATTCCACAAAATTTGCCAATCATATGGCTGGCCATATGGTAGCCACAGGTATCCCCATGCCTATGGACGAAAAATCTGAAAAATGTCAACTTCCACATTAAAAATCTTTTTGAACATAAAAATGGAAAAAATGCCAATTTTCTAGGTGCATCGCGCCATGAATACACTTTTTATTATTTTCTTAGTCAAAAATTGCTATTTTTTAACCATTTTTCGGACTTTTTGGTGAAAAGGTAGGATTTTTTCCCTTCAATGATCCCCTAAAATTGCGGTCAATTAAGGACCCTCCGTCCCAAAAAAGTCGCTTGACCCCCCCCCCACCCAGACCTCGGAGCTCCGTTATACGTATGGTTAAGTCGAACGTCTTACTTACCTCACCGGAGTTCTTAATTCTCTCATTTTTTGTCACATGACCTGCGCCTACCTTTATTTAAGAACTTGGTTACTTATCTTTTCTCTCAACACCACTTTTCAGTTTCAATTTCTTCTCTTTCTTCATTGGAAGGCATGTACTTGCAAGGTGTTCAATGTAGGCAACTTCAATGCTTGAGCTGTCTGATTACCGTAGGAAAAGGAAACAGCAACCAGATCAAAGCAGGCGCAGTACAAGGAAGGCAGTGATGTAAAATAAATATATCTTATTCAGCTGAGGTAAGTACAAAATGAGTTTTCTTTGCTCCAAGCTTTTTATTGCAGAAATATTTTTATTACGGAAAAAAGGAAAAAATTATTACAGAAATCTTTTTTGGTCAAAATTCTTAAAAAAATTTAAGTACCCTCACCCTAAAAAGTGATGTCTTACCAATTTTGAGTTAGATGTATGAGAGTAGGACAGCCAGCTGAAGAGATGGATCACAGTGTTTCTGTAGAAAAGTTACAGTCGATTCATGCAAAACAACTTTCCAGTTTAGAGAAAAAGTACACATAAAATATTTGGAGTTTCACGAAGAGTCGTGGAAAAATTCAGGGTTTCGTTCAGAGGGTAACGTATGAAACTGGATAATTATGATATTCGCAAGTTAGTTTTGATATGCATAAGAAAAAAATCCATAACCGAATATATAAGATGAGATCGTTTTGCAACAATTGCTGAATTAAGTACTCACTTTTTCATACATAGAACTAGTATTTTGATACAATAAATAAATATCGCGTAATAATTCGTCAGCGATTTTCAAGGCTAATTGTTTGAGGCCGACGTGCCCAGTTCTTTCAAATCCTTCGATAATCATATGGTTCAAATTGGGGAACATGTTAGGTAAATCCCATTGCTGACCAGTTTTCAACAAGCTGACTGGTATACCGTTTGGGTAATTATCTGCTCCGGAGTTCTAAAAAATTAGTGTTCAATTTTTAAATCAAGTTTCTGAATTATATATAACACAAACAGATGAGAAAAAAGTCAAAAATTGTCATTTCCAGCAAAGAAATCAGAAAGAATACCCTTCAGAACTTTTTTTTGAAAAAATCAAAGTTTTTTGAAGTTATGCGTCATAGCATTCTTTGTGATTACCTCGAAATATTTCATAGTTTTTTCGTACATTTTATCCTCGACGAATGTATAACAATTGGCGTAAAGTGGCATCAAATTCGAAGTATAAAAATTAGTATTGTGCTGTCCAATTTGCGAATCGTAGTCGAACCAACTGCCCACAGTTTCGTTGTAAAATAGAGTCATCATCAACGAACGCATCTTTTCGTATTCCTCTTCGTAGATGGCGGCTTTTTTCTGATTTCCTTTAAATTGACGAGTATGCAAAACAGGAAAAATATCAAAGTGTGAATAAACCATCAAAGCAGAAGGAGAAATAAGAAAAAATAACATGAAACACGGAAATGAACGCAAAAATATAATAAAGTCAGATAGATAAAACAAAATAAAAAAAATAAATCTCCCGGAAAAACAAGAAAAAGAAAAATACCAGTCATTTTGAATAACTCGCTCAGCATGAAATAATTTTGGCACATGTAAGCGTTCAAATCTACGGGCCATATTCTTTGAGTGACGGCTGATGATAGACGGAGTTTATCCTCGAAAAAACGACTCGTAAAATCCCACCCCGTTTCCGCCGCAGCAGCTATATTTTTGTAGAGTAGCGGCTTCTCGCCTGAAAAATAATGATTCAGGCATGAAATCTCTTAACGTCTCATAATTTATACAGAACAAAGACAAATTACCAGTGAAAATAAACAGAAGTTGCGATTCTACATATTATGCTATACCGGAAACATGTGATGATGTACAATGAGAAGTCCAAAATATTATATTTTTTTGAGGTATTTTAAAGAAATCGAACTGATATCGGAGTCAGGATTCGGGGCCTAAAAATGGAAGAAATTAAAAAAATTCAGAATCTCCATCCGGCTTGATGAGCGTGAAAATTGTTTTCATTTTACAAAAACTTCAAGATATTTGCACAATCCAATGATTTAAATTCGAAAATTCTCGAACGTTTTTTAAATTTGTCAGTTATCATTTGACATGTGTTTTATACTCAATTAAAGATGTATTTTCATTTTCACTCTAAACCTTCCCTTTAACAACTTTCAGGTTTTACTCATCCAGAAGCATTTTTTCCTTGAAATTTTGTAAATGGTAGTTCTTCACCATTAAGATTTGATTCATGACACAGAAAGCATCCAAGAGAAAAATTACAAAATCACACATATTATAGTGTATTCGGCCGAAAAATTGGAATTACCCTTGATTTTCGACTTGGTGAACACTGTTCAATCGACCAGTTGAAGATGATGCCGTTGAAAATTGTCTGTGCGATTAAAGTTTTGGGTCGAGGTGTTCACCCACCCGTTCTTCAACTCAGGTATGCCTTAATATTATTATTATTTGCAGGAAGTATTCCAGTTAGTGCTAGACAGGTGTGTGATAGATACCATGCAATTCTATTGAAAACAACTAAAAACTGCAAATTTTACTGACAATAATGCTAATCACTTCTGCCATTGACGAATAATCGGAATGACCGCAGCCCAGAAACCATGGGTATACTGTTGAGCTTGTTCAATTTTCATTAGTCATAAGACATTTTTTACTGTTAATAGTGGAACAAAAAAAAGAAGTTTGTTTGTTGTAAGCTAGAATATACAGTTCATAGTAAACTGTGACCTACATGTGTAAAAGTTTCAAGTGAAACTAAAGTGGAAAAGGCTTCCTAAGGGAAAAACCGTGACACTCTGACTTGGCCGGCTGATGTGTCTACTACAAGCCTTTTGGATGAGGCCACTTACTACTCAATGTGATTCAAAATTCCTCACTCTCCGTTTTATTAATCGCCGTCGCAACGTCTTCGAAATAAGATTCCGGTCTCGGCACGTTCGTTCTCGTATCGTAATGGAAAACGGGCAAAGTTCTCGAATCGTCTAAACGGTAATTAGTAGACCTATTATTAATCCAAAAGCGCAATTCTTTTTCTAACGAAGGTAATAATGAAAGAACGAATTGCCTTTGATCCCGTTTTTCTTGGTAGAAACGGTAGACCATAGGTATGAACATGGGCGGGTGTGATCGGCTCAAATAGTAAGTTCGACCGCCGTTGGGTACTAAACCGTATCTAAAGAAATTCGAAACTTAAAATAAAAAAGACAACTAGAAATGAAAACAAAATTAAAAAATGAATAGGTATCTATTAATTTCAAAACGATTCATTTGAAAAATAAAATACTTTCGTTTGTTAAGGTTTACGATCAAAAAACTTACCTGCCAAATACGAAAAAGGTTTACCTTTCAACTAAATAACTAAAATTTTTAATGATATGTTTCGTTGTATTATACATGCCCGAATATAATAGACCCAGTTCGATCCAGTAAGTATCCCAATTGTAAAATTCGCGGAAACGACCACCGGGTATAATGAACGGATAAGGCACGTACAACATGGAATACCGGTCTGGGTATAAGGCGACAGAACTATTGACCTTGAGGAAATAGAAAATTCAATATTTCTCATTGACCTAGATGGCTGAGTCGCTCAATAAAGCAACTAAAAATAATATATTTCCTTAGCAAATAATTTATCTATGAAAGGAAATTTTAGATTTGTCAATTAAAGTATGAGATGAACTCTCACGCTTAAGCATGCAATCCAAGGTGATCCTATTTTGGCTAAAATTTTCTTTGGCTTGGCTAAAAATTTTTTAGGCGTTTTAGACAATTGGCTAAAAAATTTGAGTATTTTTCCCAAAATTTTGATATAAAAATATAACTTTTAGCTATTGGCTAAAATGTTTTTGCCCACTCTAGCCATTTTGCTAAAGACCTCGTGCTGAAAAAAACGTGGTCAATAGTAGACTCTAAGTGAAAAATTCAGTTTACTTGTCAAAGCGAGGTACTTTTTGATACTAAAATTCCTTCTAAATCATTATTCAAACACGGTTTTGTGCAAACTAAAAATCAGCATTAAATACTCAGTATTCCTAGTTATTAAGATAAAAAACAATTGAAAAAATATAAATTCTTGATTTCTGCCAATTAATCACGATATTCATGTAGATGCTCAATTAAAATCATGAAAACATTTGAAAGCGAATACTTGAGGTAAGGGTCTGACATGATGACATGAATGTTCTGCTTTCGTAGAAAATAAGCAATGTTAAAAAATTTTTCATGTTAGAAATTCCAAATCAAATTCAGTTTACTATAGTGAGTTTTTCGAAAAACGCTAATAAATAACGAAACTAGGAAGAATGTTCGATGTTAAACTTGGCCTATTTTCTGCTAAACAACTCACCATATCGAATTGAGAAATTTTAAGCCCAATCAACCAAAAATATACTAGATTTTTGTGATTGGGCTTAGAAGCCATTCTAAAGACAGAATTTATTTTTATTGCTTCTAATTTACAATAATTTCCTGCATAAAACCTATCGCTGTAAAAATTATACCAGTTGAAACTAACCTCTTTACAAAGCTGCAGCCACAATTTATTTATTTCGTAAGCCCTATAATGTAAAAATTAGGAAATGTTACCTCACGCTTGCCATAAATAACCTTACCATTCTCTATACAGTGGATCCTTAATATTGTTGAAATGTTCCGGTTTTTCTCTGTAATCAGCCGGAGTGAAAGATATAAGTTCTTTATCTAGAGTGAAAGACAGCCATTATTTCGCAAACTATAATCTTTGAAATCGAAGAAGTCATACAAACCTACTCGGTGGATGAAAGTATTCGTCGATAAAATTCTGTAAAGCTTCTTTAGTGATATTTTCTTTATCGGGGAATGTTATGTTGAATGCGTCTAAAGTTTCGTCTGAAAAAGATCGATAAACTGAAAAATTAACGACGGTCTTGAAACGCAAAAATTCCATGTACGCCGTACACTGTAAGACTCTCCAACTTGGTAAGAATGTAGTCAAATTACTTGGAGAAAACTTGAGGGGCATATCGACGTAATCTTTAGAATCTGGATAAATATGTAACCGATGAACGGCTTCGAGAATCGGTCCTCGGCAGTAAATTTCACTAGAAAACGAAAAACGATGATGGAGTTGCGTATGATTTAATAATGTAAATTTCATGCATGCATGACAAGAAGTTTTGGCTAAAATACAATTATTTTTAAGTTAAAAAAATAGTTCAGTTAAATCTAGTGAAAAATATACTTTTCATGGTCAGATTAGTGTACAGCTCATACATGCATAGGGGGTGAAATATAAAGAAATTATTTTTGATCCTACAGCAAAGCGCACTGTACCAAGGATGCCGAGTACTATGAAAGGAGCAGTATAAGTATACAAACCTGGGTTTTAAAATCAAAAGGGTATCTGCAAATCGGGAAAAAACATGTAAAAATAGGCACACCCGTAATCCCAAAAACTATTGGGCCCAGAATCTAGACATTCATAGGTGTGAATGGGGCCGAATTTCATCCATAAATTTTCAGAGATATGGGATACTGCTCAATGCATTGTAAAGGGCAATGCGTCAAACTTTTGTCTTGAGATTTTGCGAAAAATGCTGTTGCCACTTGGTCGGCATCAAAATGAGAATATACATAATTTGGCTGATATAATGTCGAATGATGATGTTGTAAAAATTAGAAAATGTCAATTTATTAGCCGCATGACATATGGTTCGAAAATCTGAGTGACAAGATTCGAGTGGTGGAGCGAATTTCGCCTGTTTGAGGGTCTGAGGGCCCTATACGTGAGTTCGTGGATTCTGCGCTATCTTGTTAGTATATGGCTAGCTCAAGTTAAACTAATCATTACTGCAGTACTGAACTGAGAGAAGTTTTTACTCAAAGTTTAGATTACTATCGCATCACTAACCTGATTCAAATTTTCTCATAAATTCACCAATGAAATTCGGCCTCATGCACACCAACAAAATATTTAAATTTTGGACCTACAGTTTTAGAGATATAGGGTGAGGTGTTTTTGTCTATTTTTACGTGTTTTCCGAAATCTGCAGAAGCGGTTGATTTCAATACCCGGGTTTGAATATTTATAATGCTCCTTTCAGGGTAACCTACATCTTTGGTACAGTGCACTGTGATCTAGAATTAAGAAAAAATTCTCCTTATATCATGGCCTATGGTTCAGCTGTTTTTCGAAGTAGAATTCATTAACGTTCGTAGGTTTTCCATACTGTTTTGAGAAAACTCCCTATGTATTTTGAAGTGAAAGTTGGACTATTGATGACGTGGTGCAACAAAAACTCTAACGTGAGTATAAATCTATTCTCCCTACTCCAAAGTTTCATTTTTCACATGACTTTTACATTTTCAAGCATATTCTTCAGATTCTAAAAGTTTTCCACAAGATTAATTTTAGGATTTGAATTCCACAAAATGTTTGGGAACATCCAAAGATTAGTATCACGTAGTATATTAAGAATAGATGTTTCAGTAGGGATTGTTTAAGTAAGTTCACATTTTATTGATGCATCAACAGGGAAAAAGTAGGACAAAGTATTTCTCTAATCATCATAATTAAAATGAACGTTTTCAGAATAAAATATCTAAAAAATTGATTCATGGCACATAAAACATTTCTCTTGGATGCTTTCTGTGTCATGAATCAAGTCTCACAGTGAAGATTTACCATTTACAAAATTTCAAGGAAAAAATGCTTCTGAATGAGTAAAACTTGAAAGTTATTAAAGATAAGGAGTACAATGAAACTGAAAAGACTCTTATATTAAATTAAGTATAGAACAAATTTCAAATGATGAGTGAAAAACTAAAAACCCGTTTGAGAAGTTTAGAATTTAATTCATTGGATCGAGCAAATATATTGAAATATATTTTCCGAATATCTAATAAAACAAATAAAAAATCAACTTCGTTGGTACTAAATTTAAATGCGCTAAAAATTAAAAACCAACCACTTGATTACAATTTAGAATAATATTCCCTGATTATTTCCAGATGTCAAGGTTTTCCAGACCTCGTTATTTCCCTAAATTTCCGAGGTTTTTCAGGTCACCCGGACACACTGTTGTTAGCACATCTGAAAGTTCTTTTTTCAAGACCGATTTTTCTCTAAGACGCGGTAAGAGGGTCTGTGCCTTAAACAAACATTGAATTCGATAACAAGTGGTACTTTGAACAAACATTGGAAAAATATTTTTTTCCAAAACACGTAATTTTCTTTCTACGGAAGTTTCAAGTGTCACGTCATTTAGATAAAATAGCCTGTGAAATTCATGTGATTATGAAAAAATCATACCTATCACACATATACACTGGTTTTTCACTGAATATTCCACCAATCGATAACATTTTCAAAACGAGGATAACAATAGCGTACGTTTTTTTCCTAACGAATTGCCCTCCATTATCAAAATTAATGAGCATCGTAGGTTAGTCGTTTTCTACTTTGCCTAATTAGTAAGGATTAAAATTACGCAACTTGTCTGTTCTTCACGGCGATGAAACGAAAAATATTTCGTTCACGAGCGAGAAACCGAAAACTTGATGTGTTGAAGGTGTATTTTTTGCGTGATTTAAATTTTGTTTGATTGGAATGACACAAAAAACGTGCCCGTGTGCCGTCATCATTTGCGGGTCGTTGCGAAATCTATGTTATTGGATACTCGGGCGGGTAATGCGTTAAGATGGGTCGATCTGGAAAAGGAAAACAACACATATTCAGAAACGGCGGGAATTGTGTGGTCGTTAGAACAACCAGAGCCACGTGGTTTGTGGGAAAAATCTGGAAATTCGAACCTTGGAAAGATAATTTTGATTAAGATTGACGAGCGTGCGTCAAATCGAAGAGCAAAATTTGAAGAAAACACGTAAAAACTGCGAAGAACTAAAACAGAATATCAAACATAAAATGGAATTTGTCCGAATGGTTAGTGTTAAAAAATAACTAGTTCCCGCAGCAGTTGAACGATAAAAAACATTTCAATCTTGCAGAGTGTATATTTAAAAAACCCAGTGTCATAAATCAACATTGAGAAATGCCCACTATTTGAAAAATGTGGCTGAAGTGGGATATAAATAAGAAGTACAGTAGCAAGGTAAATAAATGGTGATTGGTGAATATTATTTAGTGGCCCATGTACACGATAAAAGTTGAGACAACATTAAATTGCATTGATTTGAAAACAAGCGAAAAGGGACTTACTTCAATAGCCTATTCCTGAATGATTCTTTATGGCACTGCCATGTCTTAAGACACAATTTCTGTAAGAATCAACCGTGGCCTGTAGTTAAGTGTGATAAGTAAAAATTTAATCATAACCTCAAAAAAAAGTATTTTGTACAGTTTTTTTGCATTGAACAACATGCCAGTATTCGTTTGATCTAGAAATCAAAATTCGTTTTTCAACATCAATTCGAAGGTTCAAATTTTTTGCAATTTTCAAAATTTTAGGTCACAATTATTGAAGGCCTATAAGTAATCAGGTACGCAATGTCGATCAATAAAACTTTGTCAGTGAATGTAACCATGTTTAGTGTATATGCATGACACATATAGATATATTTAACATCAAAATTATGGTTTACACTACACTTTAAATTTCAATTTTCGGCAGATATCAATGATTCAAATTCACACATTTTTGTACCCCATAAAGTCAAATACTCAGTGTCATTGATTAAACTCCACTATGTTATGGCTGGACCCCTTAGCCACATACCCACAAAGTTTTATCAAAATAAAAAAAACCATTGAGTGTGCCCCAGTGAAACAAGTGAAAGCCATTTTTGAATCAAATTATAAAATTTTTTGTTTAAAAATGCAGTCATTTACCCAAAATTCTAATAATTCAACTATAACTTTTACACATTGCAGCTGACATCTTGGCTATATACTCGTAATATTTTGTCATAATATCGTTATCCCTTACATGAGAAATTACAATTACATGAGAAAAATTAAATTGTTGCTCCATTTAGTCGGAATATTATTAATTCTAGTTCAAATCGACTACACTGCAACCACAGTATGTGGCCACATACCCACTAAGTTGCATCATATTAAAAATTAAAAAAGCCACATTCTTTTGGTTAACTATAAGATGAAAGATTGTTCAAATCTTCAGCAAAAACTGATAAAGTAGTGGACCAACATAAACTTTTTGGATCTTTCTTAGATAAATGGAACCCACATGGACACAAGATCCAAAATTGTATTCAAAAGGTGATTAGCGACTCAACATAAAGCTAAAATTATGTATTTCTGATCACTGTTCTTGGCATGGTCTTAGTGATCCAATCCATCCAAAGTTAAGGGAGAAATTTACAAATCATATTCATGACATGAAATATGACAATTGTGACCAGTTAAAAAAGACACTGAAGGACATCAAAGAGGCAGTGACTCAATTCCAATTTGAAAATTCAATTGATAAAGTTGAAGCTGAATATTTATCAGATGAAAGTATCAATAATGTATTGGAATGGAATCATCACCAGCTTAGATCAACGCACCAAAATGAAGCATGGAAAGACATCATAGACAACCTCCAGGACAATCATGTTCACCTCCAGTTTGATTGGATTGCTATTGATCCAATTGATCTATTGATCTTCTTCAAAGTTGGTGATTGTGATTTTTGGATCAATAGCAATCCAGAACTTTGACGTTTGAAGGGGTGAAACCTCTGTCTGATCTTCATGAATCACATGATGGATTTCAAGCTTTGGTAACTGTTTGAAATTCAATATTTTCATCTTGAATATGCTTCCAGTACCAACCTTGTAAGCTTTCGTTGCCTTGATTTCCGTAGATATGAATTGTAAATTGAAGTAACTCCTGATACCAACTGCTTTAGGATCCATCTTCTTGTGTGGGATTTTGAGATTGCCAATAATGAATGTTATACCCTTAATCTTCCCATGTGTCGTAGCACACCTGATGAATTCTTCAGCAGTTTAACATTGATTATTTTCATTTATAAACAATTGAACTTGCCTCTCTATTAGTGCAGCGGTTTCGTCACATAGGCCTTTACTAAATTGAGGTTCAGAGACGTCCCAGTTCTTTATAGTCATGCCTGTTTTCTGAGATATTGTTGGCACCATGGATAAGGTTGGGGAGCCATGAAAACATCCAGCATTAACAGATCACGGAAAAGCTGCATAAAATGCTGGCTGCTCTGCCTTGATTTTTGTCAATGTGTCAGTCAGTATTCCAATTATTGCATTACTGTCTTGTGCAAGCGAGTTGAAAACATGGAAAAATGTGTGGTGGTGTAGAGTCCACTTTTCATCACAAGGGCATATGTGATGTGCCATGGCCAACCGTACACGCCAAACCAGCTTGACTGATCTTACCATCCACTGGAAGGCAGAAATTTCAGAAAATTTAGTTAAAGGTTTCATTTTGTAATCTAAACGATCTGTAATGAACATTACACGGTATATGTATAATTATTCTCATTAGATCTATAACTAATTTTAAAAATAACTTTTTTGACAATTAAAAAGTTATTACAAAATTATGACAAAATGCAGGTGATTTGACTTTTTAAAAATAATTTTGTGAAAGTTTTTATTGCACAAAAATTCCACCACTGTTGTATCCCTTGGTTTACCACCAACTTTTACGCCTCACCTTATACTCCATCCACGTCTCTAGGCTTTGCACTAAACTACAAGCCGTTCAAAAGTCGGAACCATACTCAAAAAATGACTTTTTCAGCTTACAAATTCCAACACTGTGCAAATGGTGTGAACGCAATACCTACGCATTGTTCCATAAGCCGTAGGCATACTTGACCGGTTTTTTTGCGGCCGCAAATTTTGCGGCCCGCAATTGCGGGTCGGTTGCGGCTCTCACAATGGCATACTTTTCCGCGGATCCGCAAAAATGCGGAACCGGAAAACCGCAATTGTAAGCATAGTTAACCGCAATTTCGAACCGGAAATTACTTAAGAGATGCAAGGTTGTTCATTTAAGTTAAAACACGGAGAATGAAACATTCACTGTACATATTGAAAATCTATAATTATTCGATTTTTTAATTTCCTAAATAAATTTTAATTTTTTAATCGTGCGTGCTTATGAGGGAGAGCATTTTTAAGCGAAAAAAGACTTTAGAAAATTGGCGAAAATTTTTTTACCCCTATCGCCATTTGACGAAAAAGCCGGCGGGAAAAACAGTGTTCACCAAAATACATCTTTTCAGTTTCCGATTCCCGAAAATTTTTTCGACAATGAGAACCTTGCATAAATTTTATTCTTTATTCCCGAATTTTTCTCCTCAAAAGATTCCTTTGCAGAAAAAAAACACTGGACAAAGCAAATTCTGGAAATAATTGAGTTTTCTAGTTGATAAAGATCAGGTATTCAGTGTTATTCAGCGCGAAACGGCATATACTGTATCAAGTGCGGCTGCCAGAACCGCAAAAAGTACTCCACTCGAGAACTCTTTGCGGGTCGATAAACCGCACTAAACCGCAATGCGGTTGCGGGCTGCCAACCGCAACCGCATTGCGGTTTTGCGGGTGACTTGCGGGTCGCAATTTTTGAAAACCGCAAAAAAGTGTGCGAACCGCAGACTTTTTCGCCCGTTGCGGCTAAGTATGCCTAAGGCTATAGCAAGTCCAAATGGCTATCATGTATAAAAAAAGGTATGTTGCAGAGTGCACTACAGAGGAAGCTATGAGTAATGTACTGCACTCATGTTACATACATCAAAAAATCAGTCTTCATTTTTTTGAAAAGTTATACGATCAAATTAACCCGAGCATATATTATTGGCTCTGAATTTTCATCATGGCACAACGATTTCCCCAAAGACAGACTAATGTAAAAGCCATGCAAAGTACGGAAAGGCACGTTTCGGTGCCGCCATTTCGGCGCTACAGTTCGGCGCCGCCATTTGGGCGCCAGCCAGTTCGGCACTGTTTCACTTCGGAGCTGGTGACGGCTGTTCCGGCGCAAACTGTTTTTGTTTTCGTTTTATTTTTTTCTTCAGTTTCCTTTATTTTTTAAGTTATCTACGGAAAATTTTAGAAGATTCATATAGCACTATAGGGCTAAGGGGACACTTTTTTGCCAAAAAATTACATTACTTGGAGTAAAGGGATTTATAGCATTGGAGCAACGGGACACAATCGTCCGGCTCAAGCGAGCCTATGTCATAAGGTGTGGGAAAATGCCCTAAAGTCAAAGGCATCATTTTAAACACCAATTGATGTTAGCCAGATGAAAATTTTCAAAATCTTTGACCTCTCATTTGAAGCATATCGTTCAGCAACCATCAAAGCTAGTTAAATGAAAATTTACCAAGACTTCATGCCACATTTTTTCTTTTAATGTGTAGGTAATGACGAGTCCCGTTTTCTCAGAACTTTATTGGTTGGCGATTTATTCGGATTCAAAAAGATATTTGAATGACAGTGCGGTGTGTACCAACCGCTACAACTCTCCAGACAGCAAACAAATCGGATGGAAATTTTAGCACAATACGTTGGACATTAGTCCCTACAAAAATGACGAAAAAAAGATTCTCCGACATCCGATGAGAAGGTGACCGGAAAGAGGTTCAAATGATCTTTTCGTTTTTTTTCACTTCCTTATGTACACTTTAAAAAAGTGTAAAAAGAGTGAAGTTCAAAATTAGAAAACTTTTTTCAAACCAAACTATAGAGAATTGTCTCTTGCATATAATGAATGTTTTACAATAGTATTATGTATTTTCTACACATTGATATATTGAATCTCGTGTATAAGTAACATAAAATGCTAAAAAATTGGAAAACTCCGAGGTTTAGGATACTGTAGCTATGTAAATTTTGACTTCCATGCAAAATAAATACCGGGATGATACTCAGGTGTTAAAACCAGACAATGTACTCGATTTTTGGGGATAATTAATTTTTAACTCATCATAGTCAAGGTCGAACTTCTCAGAAACTGCGTCTTAAAACGGATGTGAGAGAGAGCATAATATCATTTCAAAATCGCATGGTCTGGTTGAGACACAATAAATGGTTCGCTTCACTACTGTATATATGATCTTTGTGGATGTATTGGGTAGCATATTTTGAAAATATCGGGACCGGGTCCGTGTCCAAAATATCAAGAATATCGGGTCCGGGTTCAACAAAATGGTTGGGTTATTTCGGGTCCGGGTACCCGATACACCCCTATGAGACATAGCTGTGTCTTAAGGCGTTATTAAGGAATGGACTTCAGATAAAGAAATTTTGACCTATAGCAGGCGAGCAACTGAAAAAAATCTGAAAAATTTTCATCGTAACACCGGAGTATATTGAAATTATATCAAAAATCAGAAAGCTGGATATGGAATTATATTCAATGCTTCATGTTATGGGGCCATTCGCGACCATATCTACCCATGCTTTGTAGAGTGGTTCAAGAAACTGTACCTGAAATTCGAAGCTACAGTCTACAATAGCCATGGCTTTCGCTCCTCAGTGATCAAAATGAACGAATGAAGCTAAAAAATCCGGCAGGATTACTGCGTAGTTCGTTCCTTTTACATTGGCGGTATCGCATTTTTACACTAACGCTAAGGTTAACATAAAAATAGTCCAATAATACTGACTGCATAATTTTCAGTCGGTAATGTAAAGACTAGAGACGTCGGGGACCCGGACCCGAAATTACCCGACTATTTTGCAGGATTTCGTGTGATTTTCTTTGCCGAAAAGCGAGCCTCCACTTTCGGACCAGGTAATGTACAACGAAAAATGAAAAATGAAAGCGAAGAGAACAAGAAAACAATCCAAGACATCTAGAAATCAATAAATAAAACATTAAAATGTGTCAGGGTAAGTATGGAAGAAATTCGATGCAAACATATTAATTCGACCGAGAGGGAAAACTCATTATTTTCAAAACATTCATGTACAGATAATGTACTTGGAAAGAAAACAGTTCATTCGAGATTCTAGCGCCAGCTAACAAGCTTTTTCAATGTGTGTAGAGCAACCGTGACGCGCTTCCACGTTTCTGCACTGTTCGTATTTCCACAGCACATGAAAGCAATGTTCGATCCTGTTCTTCTCGTGTACGATCTCCTCTTATGGACTACGGCTTGCTAGAATTTTGCGCCCAATAAACCCACCTTTCCACTGAAAAAAGTCAATTTTAAAACAAAATTTTTATGCAATTTTATCGTTTCGTGTAGAATTTTTCAGATGAGTAAACAATAAAATTGAAATACATTTTAACCAACATTTTTATTGCGCTAATCACGAAAGTGGGCGACTCTTAATTACCTGCCTTTGCGAACAAGTTTTTGTTGTCTCAATGTGTTTATAAACATCGACTCTTTGATCTATGATGCGATTGCACGACACTTTTAGTTTATGTTTTCTGATTGTGAATCGACTTTGAAGCTTCAAGAAAGTAAATCATGTATATTTATTCAAATTTTTTGAAGCTGATAAAATATCGAAAATTGGGCTCAAATAAATCACTCAATGAATTACGCCATTTTATGACACACTTCTTTCGTATCAATCTTTGAGTGACAAGTGGAATCTTTCCTACGTGCCCATTTTTTAAAACGTAAAAAATACCTACGATGATGCAAAGCAGCTTTCAATTTCGCAGACTACACAAAAACCGCGCCAAGAGGAACTAGATTGTGTAAGCCTGACGTCGCCCGTGACGTCACCACCGCCCTGAAAGGTTTTTAAGGCGCGCGGATTATCATACGATTTCAGTATAATAGCATCGACGTGAAGGTTCGCGATAAAATACTTTTCAAAATTGGATAACTAGGAAAATTGAAAATTCGATGGAAAACTAGTCTGCTGATTTTTAATGAAAAATGTTGTACTATCACTATTTTATTTTGTTAATTTGCATATTAAACGTGTTCCATGCGAAGGACAGGGTGCCAATGTGTCAAAGGTAAGAGAACAAATTATATGTAGCAATAATAATCATCTTGAGTGTGTTTCATAAGTATTCTGAACGTGTTTCGGATTCTCCTATATTTATGTGATCTCCCATAAGAGTTTGGATCTGATCGAATCAGGTGATTATCGAACAGGTTACGGACAAGTGTAAATAATGACATCGAAAATACAAGTCCCTCCCATTTCCAAAAAGCGTGCAATCGAAAATTCTTTTTTAGCCAGATATTCTGCAATGGTCCTATTTTGGAAGCAGTAGCTAAATACAACGTTTTCAAGGATTCGAAAGAGTATGTTGATCGACCATTGGCCAAATCTGAGGGTGAGTTTAGAAAAAATATTCAGTCACATGATAACGTAACTGGTCTTACAATTTTTAAATGCATGTACACTGTTGCAATCCTCCATGAAAATGTTCATGCATATTACTTGAATTTGCAAATTAAAAATCATTTCCATCTTTTTAGCCGAAATTTTAGCCGAATTTCGTCGCGAATTCGGCGAAAATGGTCCAAATTTAGACGAAAATCGAAGGGAAAATTTACGAGACTTCTTAGAGAAGAATTTTCAAACTCCGGGTAAATTTTCATACACTGAAGAAATTAAGTTTACTTGATTGATGGTCTAGATGATTAACAATATTTTCTCGTGATTTCTAGGCACCGAGCTCATATCTTACGTTCCCGACGATTGGCAGGCTCACCCAAAAACGTTAGATTTTATTAGAGATAAGAAGTATCGAAAATGGTAGGTTACAAAAACTTTTTTCAGGCGTCATCCATCTGGAATATAATTCATGTGCACATTTTTTCAGGGCCAAAGACTTGAATAGGATTTGGAAGCAGCTATGCAAAGAGGTGAGCCAAAATTCACAAAACTCACAAACAGAAGTAGAAAACGATACTTTGTAAGGCTAAGACAGTTAATCTCTCATCAGATAGGATTAAATTTTTCCACTTCAATCTTAATCTTCAAGAATTGACGGAATGTAAAATTATAGCCAAGTAAAGTTTAAGACATGTGAAAATGATTATCTGCAACACCTGAAATATTTAGGTCAATAGATCAATCGCGGCCAACCCCGACCGCTACTCCCTCCTTTACGTGCCTTATCATTTTATAATACCCGGTGGTCGTTTTCGCGAATATTACAATTGGGACAGTCTTTGGGTCGTCAAGGGCCTTTTAGCCACGGAGATGTTTGCCACTGCCAAAGCTATGATCAAAAATTTCGCTTACTTGATAAATGAGTAATTACTGAAGGTTCGACATTCCAAAATCTGATACACGAATACATATGCATGATTCCACGTGGGCAGCGCATACGTAATAACTCGTTCAAGCTGTGGGGGGAAGGGCTCACAGGGAAGGGTCACATTCTGTTCCCAATTAACCCAACTGCATCGTATGACTGAGACCAAAAAAGCAAACAGATCATGGAGCTTACCGTCCGGAAATCAAAGCAAACAGGTCATGAAACACAGCGCCTGGACATTATAAATATAAGCAAAACAGTAAGTCATTTGTTCCCAAAATTCGCTGCCCTGAGTGAACCAAGGTCAGGCAGAAGATATCCTCTCAAACAGTTGGATAATCTATTACACGTACTCCAAAACTATAAGCCGTTGATTTTTGGAAGTATTAGTCAGAACTTTTCTTGCTGCAGATGCCCTGATTATTATTTCAAATTTATTATCCGTTTTTTGAGGTATGGTTTCGTGCCAAATGGTGGCCGCGTTTATTATTTGAGTCGATCCCAGCCACCAGTTTTCGCCCAAATGATCAATGAATATTTGAAAGAGACGGGCGATCGAGATTTTTTGATCAGCCTTCTACCAACGATGGAAAAAGAATTGACATTTTGGAGTAAAGAAAGATCGATTATTTACGATACGACGGAAAATAGTGGGAAACGGTCGGTATTGTTTCAATACAAAGTCAAAACTAACGTGCCTAGGCCAGAATCGTACAGGGAAGATGTGGAGAAAGCTCAATCGTTGCCCAAGAGTAAGAAATTTATCCGTCCGCAAAGACTTAAATCTTTTAACTTTTTTCTATAACTCATCTCGGTCTCTTTTGTTTCGATTTTGAAACTCAAGAACAAAGTTAGATAGATGACCAACAGTACCCTGATTCTTGGTTTGTCGAATCTTCGATGTTTCTTCTGAAACGTCTAAAAAGTGTTTCAATTTTTAACACTTGAAGGTTCGATAGTTACCAGATTCTCGATTTTCAGAGCGTAGATCACAATTTTATACGGAAATAGCATCGGCGGCTGAATCAGGTTGGGATTTTAGTAGTAGATTTTTCGATCAAAATAGCAACGATTTAGCATCGATTAGAACCAGTCGAATTTTGCCGGTTGACCTGAACGCCTTCATGTGTGTTAATTATAAAATAATTAGCGAAGCTTTCGAGCTAAATGGTGAGTTCAAAATTGAGAAAAAAATCACGAAAACTACGATACAGTGAATAAATGAACGAATAATTATGAATATTTTACCTCAGGCCAATATGCGAAAAGTAATATTTACAAGAATCTGTACCGGAACATGAGAGATGCAATGATGAATGTTTTCTACAACGAAACAATGGGCGCTTGGTTTGACATAGATTTGGACACAAAATCTCACAATTTGAATTTCTATACGTCGAATTTATCGCCGCTTTTTGCCGACTGTTATGAATTTGAAGATTCAACAATAGGAAATCAAAAAATTTTAAATTATTTCATGGTAAGCTCTGCTTCTAAACAAAAATGATAAATTTTCTTTGAACTCACCATTTATACACAGAAATCGGGCGCCGCTAAATTTCCGGACGGTATACCAACGTCATTACGTTTCACGAACCAGCAATGGGACTTCCCAAATGGTTGGCCCAACGCACAGCATATGATAATCGAAGGATTCGAAAATTCCGGCGATCCGAAACTGCAAAAATTAGCCTACCAGATAGCGGATGCTTGGCTGAAAAACAATTACGGTATTTTCGCTAGAACCGGATTCATGTTTGAAAAGGTAAAACTGTTGAAAATAACTTCAATCTAATGTAACGCGCTCCTTACTGAGTATGAAAAACAACCGCAAAAAATCAAGCAAGACTTGAAATGTCGAGTACACTCAACACAACTGTGCATTGGGGGTATGGTAGGTGTATTACACCTACCAGGCATGAGAATCATGCCACATTTCTCTTTTTTCTCAAAACACCCGATTTGAAGAAGAACCGGTGATAAAGTACTCTATGATTCCTTAAAAGTAAAATAATTCGGAACAAAAAATGGCGCGGTGCATAAATTTTTTGTTTATTTCTGTACGATCCAGATGGAATTATGCAGAAAAAGCAAGCAACCAAAAACCGATTTTTCATCCGGCAAGAACTATCGCCATTGCTCAGCAGTACTATGCCTGTAATACTGAGTACAGTATTACAGGCGTACAACGTGTAATGGAGATTGGAGGTGTGGGGGTTAGTCGTTTTTTATGGTTGTGATAATCGATTGTCCAAAATTTGAGAGAGCGGTTCATTGAATGAAAAAACTTGGAAATTTTCGCCCAAAATGTCTGAAAAATGATTTAAGCGATTTTTATTTGAACGCCATAAACATTTGTATTTTTGACACGAGTCACGGAGAGCTAAAAATAAACATTTTTGAACACTTTCCGTACGAAAAATGATCATTTATTGCCGAAAGAATGACAATTTTCAGGTTTTTCATCTAAAAATTTTCGGACCCCAATCGCGTGTATGGCAAACACCTGCTCTGTAAATCTAGCTTGGAGTCAAAGTAATTTTGATGTAAAGCAGCGAATAAGTTTTGTTTGAACGAGCACACACACTTTTAGCCAACTTGCGGGGATACTAAAAAATTTACGAAATTGGTATTTTTCGTTCCAAAATGTCTGCAGATGCTTTAATTAGGTTTCCGAGCTTATTTGAACGTTTTGATATTTCTTCAGTCACTAGTTTACCAAAAACAAAGGCAAAAATGAAAATTTATCAGTTTTTGTCATAATCTGATGGAAATAGATAAAAATTGATGATATCCAAATGATCTGGAGTCGGATTTCTTGGAAGAATAATGGACTATTATTGATTTATTCTTGCTTCGGGCGGGAAGCAGAGAGAAGTTTTGGATTTTGATAGACTAGAACACTGGAAAGTAAATCTTTGCAACAATAAGTCTAAGATTCAAAAATCTGATCTTTCAGTCTCGGGTAGTTTTTTCGCGCGGACTCTTTAGCTATTTGGCTAAGAATTTGTTTCCCTATTTTCACCAAGTTTTCTGCTCGAAAATATCCTTTACGCTTTACGTATTCATTTTTAAACTTATTTGAACATTCTCATACTTCCGAAGTCAGTAATTTACTGAAAATGGAAAGAAAACTATATTTCTTCAGTTTTACGTCAGATTATGAGAATATATCAAAATTAATTACAACAAAATCAGGAGAGAAACTGAAGCTAAGTTTCCTGTAAGTCGGTTGCCCACATCTCTGCAGCAAGAACTCAAGAATTATGGACCGCATTTGATTCATTCATCTTTTCGGATTCCAAAACTCCAGAAAGCTAGAAAATGAATTTTTTCAACATTTCTTTCACGAGTTAAGGTTTCATTTACGGTCTAAAATGATGTTCAGACTTGAGCAATGGGCTGACGTTTTTAATCTGCTAACCAGCTAGAAATCAGCTAGGACTCAACGATGTTTCATAAATTTGGTCGAATAGCGAAAGACATAATTTCAGCGCCAACCGCCGAAATTTTTGCAAATGCAAAAAATTTTGTTCAGAACTTTCCAAGAGACTGCGGTTTTGGGCCCACGTAAACAGCTTGAGGATCTGTTGTTGTGACCAAATATAAGTTTTTGAATAGAAAATCAAAAAGATCGGGAAAAGCACGAATAATATTGACCATACTGAAATTAGAATAAGAAAAGCGCGTCAAGTGTACACCGTTTTTACGCAATAAACTGCATGTTCATAAAAATACGAACCTCCATGTTGATGTTTCCTATTCTAGTGGCATATTCATGATCAGCTAGAAATACTAGTCGCATATTCATGATCAGAATCATTGATTTACCCATAACACGATCACAAATATGCAAATTTCGAAAAAAATTTGTCCTAGTACACCCTGTTTCGTTTCAAAATATTCGATTAGCATTATCAGTTTAATCGGATATACGTAAATTTTGGACATGCCTGTAAAACCTCCAGTCGGTTGGGGGGTGAGGTAAAGTCCAAATTTGTGTGATGGGAATACCCATTTTCCCAAAGGCCTTAGGGTGTCTCAAAATAATTAAAAAACGACCCAAATTTTCTCCGAAATCTTGGGGATCCCAGAATAGTCGAAAAAATAGCCAAAAATTTCGAAAATTTTTCTGAAAAAGGTCAACAAATGTCATTTTTTGTCCGAACTTTACAAGTTGGAAGGACAGTCCCAACATTTGGTTATTACGTCCGATAGAATTGTGGGGGAGGGTCCCCCAACCTCCTCCCCAATTACAGGTATGATTTAAGAAACTTTTCGCGAAATCTTCCGTGCCCAATAAACAGGGTTTTTTAGCACGAGTCCCACTTGCACAACCGCTTTAACTACATATAATTACTTTTCTTATCACAACTAAAATTTTCGTCAACACAGGCCCATCTTTATTATCACCGTGCCAATAAAAATATCATGCCTCTAAACTCATAAGTGCTAAATTTTGATTCCTTAACCAATAATAGTTTAATCTTCTGCCTAATACACAAAGCTTACCTACATATGTTCATAAAATTCAAAATTTCTGAAGATCACAAAAAGGTTTTTGGAGAAAAATCGAAAAATCTTGATCTTTGTCAAATACTTCGAAGCGAACGATAAACTGATTCAACAACGAGATGAGGCATTCCGGGTATTAACAAGTATCGAATCTTAATTAGTAATTAAAATAGGCATGTTAATGCTCGCACCTGAACTGGATTATAGCAAGCAATGATCACTATAATCATTAACGGGGACAAGCGCCAGAAAATTTTGGGGTTTTGTTTTTCTACAGTGCACATGCACCTTTCCGACGCAAAAATCCGAACTTTTTTCACCATTTGGCGGAAGAGCCCAAATTTTTTTCGCACTTCTACATTTTTTCGCCAAAAACACCGATTTGGTAAAAAAACAGTGGCCAGTGTTTTTTTTGCCAAAACATGGTTTTTGGCACAAAAAATATGGCACAAATATGCACAAAAAATTTTGGGCGTTTCTGCTAGTTGGTACAAACTTTTTGACTGGTCGAAGGCTAAATTTCCCTGATTTTCAGGCATCCTAAGGGCTAAATGCGTAAAAATTTTCTCGGCGCTAGGCGCCGAGTCAACGAATATAACACTGACTACTTTAATTTGGCCCGAACACGAGCGAATGCTTTTCGAAAAGTGTACTTGTATTACGGTAGCAAATTTATAGGTTGTCAATGACTGATAAACGAACATATTCGAACTGGAAACCAAAATTCTTATTTGTGGTGTCTGATCCCAAAATGTAAAATTTATATCGGTTTATATTTGAATTATATCGTGTTTTTTGTGCTAAAACATAGTATTTGGCACACACAAAAAATGGAATGGCACTAAAAATTGTGATCGTTTGTGCCATTGTAACAAATTTCTTTGGGCCTCTTGTGTCAATTGGCACAAATGTCCGTGCACAAAAAAACACTGCTGATCGTACTGTTTTTGCGCCAAATCGGTGTTTTTGGCGAAAAAAAATCTGGAAATACGAAAAAATTCTGGGATCTTTCACCAAATGACAAAAATTTTTTGGGATTTTAAAGTCGGAAAGGTGCATTCTGGTGCATATTAGAAGATTAGATATCAAAAATTTCCGGCGCCGCTAGTGGTTGTTTTGATCATTGTTTGCTATAATCTAGCTGAGGTGCGACCTCAAGCATGTCTGCTTCAATTACTAGTTAGCCTTCAATATAGTTGTCACTATCTAGGATGTCTCATCTTGTGGTTTAATCAGTTCATTTTTGACATTGAGAAATGTTCTTGCTGATTGAAAAATCTAAATTTTTGGTTGCTTGTCTGATTTTTTTTTTAGTTTTAGTCGCAAGATTTCAATATGATTTTCTGCATTTTGTGTCAGACTATGAAACATGATTCAATTAACTGCAACGTTAGAACACTTATGCAGTAAATTAGTCTTGAAATAATTCATTTTCCGCGTTCTAGTATCGAACTCCAAAAAACGTTCATCGCCTCGCGCCGGAAGTCTATTTACGAATTTTGTTGCTAGGCCCAAACTTAAGGAAACATCGTTGATTTCAAGGTGATTTTGGGTAAAATTCATTTCGGGCGCCAAGCGCCCCAAATGGATTTACCTACTGTTTATACCATAAATAGTTATTTTTTAATTAGGACAGGTAAAATGGAAGCGCTGAAAGAAAAAATGACGAAATTTAAAGGACCGGTTCAAATTCTGCAGGGTATTTTGCCATAAGATTCACACATAACTATTTTCAGACTTGTATATATATTATGCAAGTTTTCAGACCATGTTGGAAATATTACCCTTTATCGTCAAAAGTCAGCGAATTTGGAAATCTAATTTGAGTTTAGTATTTTAATAATTTCGATTTTCATCGATTTCTGTGATTAGTGAGTAGACATTTATTTATTCTTTAAAAATTTCCTTAGGCTTAGGCTTAGGGTACAGCAGCTGCGGGCTCTTCCAAATGAAGTTATTAGTTTAAATAGTACCACGGGTCTTAAAGGAATACAGTGTTGATACTTTCTGGGGAAATTGTGTAGTGGTACACGCATTAAGTCCATAGGATGGTGGTCCAGGTTCGATTCTTGATGTAGGTAGGAATTTTCTGTAGTGGCCATTCCGCGCTTTGAAAATGTTCTGGTTGGCTTTCTCAAGTACTACTTGAAAAAGCCCAATTTGAGCAAATTTGAGAGTTTCAGCTGAAATATACTCGTTCCCTGATTTTTTAGACGGTTAATAGGTTGAAAACATCCGCATATTGTTTAAGCATGAACATCATTCGACCGGAAAAATCTTATTTTAAATCATGAAAGCAGTCTTGATCTCAAAAAGATTTACTTTTCAACGTTCTTGAGTATCGGGATACAAAAAGTTTTCCGGCGCTTCAAGCCGGAAGCAAGGATGATTCTATGCAGTCTATAATTCTTTATTTTGGCTAAAGCATGTCGGCCGTCGAATTTGTATGCAATTTAGATTTTCCTCGCTCCGGTTATTGTTAACCTTTTTGTCACTACGAATTTCGATACATTTTTATCATAATTTGGCTCAAAAATTAAAAAATTTGGTTTCTTCCCCATTTTTCATAAATTATATACTGACTGCTGAAGCATGAATATGTTCAGAAAAACTCAAAAATGTTCAGATTTCACATTATTATGTTCACATTTCACATTATCATCTATGATATTAGAATCCCGATGTACAAGAAGGGGTAGGTCTCTGGTAGAGCGCAGGCGTGAGTTTACAAAGGTATAGAAAACCTTTGAGTCGTTTTTTGCTATAATTTGATTTTTTTCAGCTAGTTGTTGTTTAAACACTTCTGATCGAATTTTTTTACATAAAAAATGGTAAGCTTGCTTTTTAGCAAGGTTTTTGCATCTTCGATATTTTTTCCATAATCCAAGCTTTTTGGACAGCAAGTGTTGAATATTTTTGTTATATTTGAATCTGACAGATTTTTGCTTGATTAATGGAACGTATTTATCAATCAGAGGAGTTAAAACATCAAGAAGAACTTGATACATTTCTTCAGAATTAATACATGGAGAAAAAAGGTCAGGCCAAGAAACTAGTGAATAACTCAGCTCCAATTGCCGGGTAAAATTCATTTCGGTCGCGAAGCATTTTTACCATCTTTTTTGTTTTGTTTTTGACCATGTTTTGGCACAAAAAAATTTGGAATGGCACAAAAAATTTTGAGCGTTTGTGCCAATTGGCACAAATTTTTTGGCTGGTCAAACATTAAATTTTCTCGATTTTTAGACGTTTTAGGGGCTGAAAATGCAAAAATTTTTCGGCGCTACGCGCCGAATCAATGAATATAATATTTCCTATTCGTACATTTGACCCGAACGCGAACGATTTCTCTTTGAACAGTGTATTAGTATCGTTGCAGCAAACTTTATAGGCTGTCAAGACTGATGAGTGAAAAGAAATTCTGAATATTCTCTCTTCATTCAGTCAGATTCGGATTTAAAACTGAAATTGTTACTTTTTGTGTTTGATTGATTCAAATAGAAAAATCGATATCGTTGATAATGGCACAATGTTTCGATCGAAAATTAACACGATTTTCGACTTTATTTTCTCTAGTCTTTACATGGTTGTTAAATAAACATTATTCGTTCGTAGTCGAAAATCGAATCAATTTAAACTTCCTGAACAATTCTAGAGCTATTTAAATTGTCTCAGCATTCCATTTCCTTTTGGGATTTCGTGAACTATTTTGTTGCACAGTTTTTTCTCTTCTCACTGACATGGTTAGCTGAAAAATAGGTTGGGCACGATTTTTACAAAAAATTAATGCGTTAAACAATAACTTTTCATCAAACTTTTGGCCTAAAACTTTTCCGCAGTTTTAAGTATGTCTCTAGTAAAAAAAAAATTTTTGTGCCATTGGCACAAATTTTTTTGGCCTCTTGTGCCAATTGGCACAAATGTCCGTGCACAAAAAGAACGCTGACTGGAAGGCTTGAAAAAGCTCAAAAACAGTGCGATAAAGCGTCTGTGAGCATTTTTAAGCCAAAAAACGAGGATTTTAAAACGAAAAAAAATTTTTTCCACATGTGGAAAAGAAATTTGACCCCTTTCCACATTTGTGGAAAAAAGTTCGTGGGAAAAAGTTCGTGGGAAAAAAAACAGTGCCAGTGTTGCCAGATGGAATTATTAAAAACCCGTCATTTTTTCGAAAAAAACCGAAAATCCCGTCACATCCCGTCACATAAATTTTGAAACCCGTCACAAACCCCGTCAACGAAATTATAAAAAAAACTAATACATAATCGATACAAACGTGAGAAATAAAATGGAAAAGCGTATATTACGTAATATTATGTACAACAATGACAAAATTCTGAATAAAATAATTAACTATTAATTGTAGGTAACAAAACATTTTTACTTAACGTGGAGTGCAAGACATACTTATTATAGAAGTCCCACCAAACGCACTTGTAAATAACTAAAACCTCTCCCATATTGTAAAATTCCATTAAATTTGTAAAGATTCAATGAAAAATTTGGGCAGAGCATCCGGCCGACCCTCTCGTTTTTGCAATACCTTAAATTCCTAAAAAAAATCCATAAAAAATTTGGGCAGAGCCTCCGGCCGACCTTCTCGTTTTTGAAGTATTACTTTGAAGTATTACTTTACTGAAGTAATACAATACTATAGAATTAATTAAAATTTTGGGCTGAACAATCAATTAAGTGCATGTTAAAAAAGCAAAAACCCAAAAAAACCCAAAAGTTTACGATTTGTCAGCCCCTGCTAGAAATGCATACCCGTAGATAACAAAAAAAACCAATAATTAACCAATAAATGCAGCATAAATTGGTTCGAAACGGCATCATCAACATATATTCACGCCTCACGGGTTCTGATTTATTTTTTAAAGTATGGAATGTACCCATGGTTTCTTTTTTGTGCACAATGCATATTTTTTCAGGTCCTTGCACAAATTTTTTGCATCTAAATGTGCAATTGTATATACTTATAACGTTACGTGCACAAATTTAAGTGGGTGTGCACAGCCGGTGAACAAAAAACGACCAAAATTCGTGCATAAAAAAGAAACACTGAATGTACCTAAACCTACCTTACCAATTACACTTTCACTTTAAAGCATAGTTTTTACTTGCAATCTTAAATATAATCACATTTCCAACTTCGCCAAAAAATCGATAATAAAAAAACACCAAAAATAATAAATAAACAGTATACTATGCAATACATCGTAAACCAAGCCAACCCAAATGTATGGAAATATCTCAATCCGTCAAAAACTCATTCCCGTCACACAACCCGTCAATATCGTCAGATTCCCGTCAATTCCGTCACAAATAGTGAAATACCGTCACAAATCCCGTCATTTTTTCATCCCGTCAAACTTCCCGTCAATTGCCTCGTTTCCCGTCAAAATTGACGGGAACCCGTCACATCTGGCAACACTGAACAGTGCATAGAGATAAGGATTGTTGAGGTTGAATATACAGTATATACTCGATGCGGAAAAATATACTTGTGACTATTAAACCTTGATCAAATATCTATTTTCGTTATAGTTTGACGTGACCGGAGCCTCGCAAGCCGGCAGTGGTGGTGAATACGATGTCCAAGTAGGTTTTGCTTGGTCAAATGGTGTCGTGCTCGATTTATTGCGAAAATACGGTCACGCATTACACTATCCCAAAACCGAAAAACTTCCACCCATGGCTGCTTATCATTTATCGACCAAAAATTGGAAATACAATTCCCCTGTGGGAAGTGGCGTATTTCTTGTGAAATATTATTGCTTGAAACAATTAGCATGGACGATATTCTCCTTTTTGTTCACGCTTATTTTCAATTTGCATTTTTGTTTGTGATTTTCCGCTAATTTCTTCTGTGTGGTTTTCGTTTTTTGTCACTCTTAGTATCAATGAACGATACGGGTATATGCAATCGAAAGCCGCAAATTTTATTGCGATATTTTGTACACAATAAATATTACAGTAGGGTTGTAGATTATACATGTAGATTATATGATGTCGATCGACGAGTATTTTGATGTAGAACTCGAACGTTCGACTGCCTGACCATCTGCGGCGTATGAAAAAGCCATCAAATTTTGTTCTCTAATTTCAAGTTTTTGTGAATACGGAGTTCTAATCTGTTATCTGCTTCCTTCCAAGTTTTTCTAAATTGAGAAATGACAAAAATCAATACTGTAAATATGCTCCTGAAAGTTAAGGCGGGTTCATACCTCATCCGGCGTCCGACATAAAAAGTCTATTTTTAGATTTTTCATCCGGCAAATCGTCTGGCAATCCGGCACCGGATGACGTCATTTTTTTCTTTTTCCCACGCTGCCGTCCCATTTTATTGCCGGAAGACTGGAATTTTGCCGGATTAGAAACAGTTTGTACTTTTCCGGATGCCGGAAAGCATTCATTTTCATTTCATTTCTAAAAAGTTAGCAACTTCATTGGTCGGCAGTTCAAAAAGCAGCAGGTACGCTGCTACTTGCCAAAGGTCGTAGGTTCACGACCAACAAGCATTGGAGTTGTGTGCTACAAAATCGTAGCCTAGGGGAGCACCTTAATCTGGGTTCACCTTGTGGTGTGGTGGTCTAGTGGTGAGGACATCAGCCCGGAATGCTGGTAACCCAGGTTCGACTCCTGGCTGCACCCTATTTTTCAAAAACTTATTTTCACTCCAAAAAAATTCCACATAATTTTCATTTCTAAAAAGTTAGCAACTTCATTGGTCGGCAGTTCAAAAAGCAGCAGGTACGCTGCTACTTGCCAAAGGTCGTAGGTTCACGACCAACAAGCATTGGAGTTGTGTGCTACAAAATCGTAGCCTAGGGGAGCACCTTAATCTGGGTTCACCTTGTGGTGTGGTGGTCTAGTGGTGAGGACATCAGCCCGGAATGCTGGTAACCCAGGTTCGACTCCTGGCTGCACCCTATTTTTCAAAAACTTATTTTCACTCCAAAAAATTCCACATAATTTTCATTTCTAAAAAGTTAGCAACTTCATTGGTCGGCAGTTCAAAAAGCAGCAGGTACGCTGCTACTTGCCAAAGGTCGTAGGTTCACGACCAACAAGCATTGGAGTTGTGTGCTACAAAATCGTAGCCTAGGGGAGCACCTTAATCTGGGTTCACCTTGTGGTGTGGTGGTCTAGTGGTGAGGACATCAGCCCGGAATGCTGGTAACCCAGGTTCGACTCCTGGCTGCACCCTATTTTTCAAAAACTTATTTTCACTCCAAAAAATTCCACATAATTTTCATTTCTAAAAAGTTAGCAACTTCATTGGTCGGCAGTTCAAAAAGCAGCAGGTACGCTGCTACTTGCCAAAGGTCGTAGGTTCACGACCAACAAGCATTGGAGTTGTGTGCTACAAAATCGTAGCCTAGGGGAGCACCTTAATCTGGGTTCACCTTGTGGTGTGGTGGTCTAGTGGTGAGGACATCAGCCCGGAATGCTGGTAACCCAGGTTCGACTCCTGGCTGCACCCTATTTTTCAAAAACTTATTTTCACTCCAAAAAATTCCACATAATTTTCATTTCTAAAAAGTTAGCAACTTCATTGGTCGGCAGTTCAAAAAGCAGCAGGTACGCTGCTACTTGCCAAAGGTCGTAGGTTCACGACCAACAAGCATTGGAGTTGTGTGCTACAAAATCGTAGCCTAGGGGAGCACCTTAATCTGGGTTCACCTTGTGGTGTGGTGGTCTAGTGGTGAGGACATCAGCCCGGAATGCTGGTAACCCAGGTTCGACTCCTGGCTGCACCCTATTTTTCAAAAACTTATTTTCACTCCAAAAAATTCCACATAATTTTCATTTCTAAAAAGTTAGCAACTTCATTGGTCGGCAGTTCAAAAAGCAGCAGGTACGCTGCTACTTGCCAAAGGTCGTAGGTTCACGACCAACAAGCATTGGAGTTGTGTGCTACAAAATCGTAGCCTAGGGGAGCACCTTAATCTGGGTTCACCTTGTGGTGTGGTGGTCTAGTGGTGAGGACATCAGCCCGGAATGCTGGTAACCCAGGTTCGACTCCTGGCTGCACCCTATTTTTCAAAAACTTATTTTCACTCCAAAAAATTCCACATAATTTTCATTTCTAAAAAGTTAGCAACTTCATTGGTCGGCAGTTCAAAAAGCAGCAGGTACGCTGCTACTTGCCAAAGGTCGTAGGTTCACGACCAACAAGCATTGGAGTTGTGTGCTACAAAATCGTAGCCTAGGGGAGCACCTTAATCTGGGTTCACCTTGTGGTGTGGTGGTCTAGTGGTGAGGACATCAGCCCGGAATGCTGGTAACCCAGGTTCGACTCCTGGCTGCACCCTATTTTTCAAAAACTTATTTTCACTCCAAAAAATTCCACATAATTTTCATTGCCGGAAAGCATATTTTGTATGTAATTTCAATAGAACCACGTGTTTAATTGGTATTTGAACATACAATGTATGTGGGAGATATCGATTTTTTAGTTGAGGCAAAATTTTGTGTTTTTAATCATGACGTTCGCTTAATTTTTGATTGCTGAATATATTGAATGTTTTTTCCGTTCTTGAAAGCATTAAAAAAATGCTAGATCAAGAATATCTTGTTCGTCTGACATCATCAACTAATAATTCCGAGTAGACTTGGAAAATAATATTATATATATTTTTAATACGCCCTTTCTCTTGGAACAAACTAGAATATTGAACAGATTTGAAAGTATTTAAACATAGTAAAATCAAGAATAAATTGTCATCCGGCCTTTCCGGCGCCGGAAGGAGTATGAATTGCCATCCAATCCGGCAATTTGCCAGAAGCCATCCAATCCGGACACTGAATGCCGGAAGCTAAAAATAACTTGCCGGACGCCGGATAAAGTATATCCTCGAAAAATACTAAATAATTAGCAGAAAATCTTTCCCTATATGTATATACTGTTTTCATATACCAGTTTGAAGACCCATTTTGAATCACGTTATTTTTGCTTGCATGACAAGTATCTATTTTTCCACAACATTAGTTGTTTCGAATATATTTTCATTTCTATGCAAAATTATTCCGCTATGTCTGGCCACTTTATGACCAGTATATAAACAAAGTGGCCGCATGGGGAGTCAATAATTGCTTCCCTGTTCTCTGTGTGTGACCAGTTCCGCAAATTTTGCCAAACTATAGCATTCCAGCCTTTGTGCATAAATCGAAGAAATTCGATATCGCTTTGGAACTTTGCCAACTTTTTATTCCCACGTAATTTCTCCATTCTACAAAACTTATACTTGGTTACGACGAATATGAATTATTTGCAAGAAAGCGAACGAATCACCAACAAATTGTTGTCCGCATTGGACAGCGCCAGTTGGAAGTTAGCAAAAGATACGGTAAGAAAGAAAGCATTGCGGAGCGAGATCTGTCATCAATTTGATTGGTCGAAAAAATTTATTGATTTTTTTAGTTCTGGCAAATTTTCTGGCTTAGGCTCGGCTTAGTCTTAGGCTTAGGTTTACGCTTAGGCTTAGGTTTAGGTTCAGGCCTAGGCTTAGGCTTGGGCTTAGGCTTGGACTCACGGTTAGGAAAGAGTAGACTACAATTTTCGATCAATCAAATTGAAGGTACGAAATTTTTCGACCATCAAATTGGTGACAGATCTCGCTCCGCAATGCTTTGTTAAGAACGGTTAGCTTTTTTCAAGTCACGTGTTCAGGGTTTTCAGTGCTAATCCCTCATTGTCGGTACGATTTTGGCTTGGCTCGATTAATCACTCACTCCCTGAAAGTCCATTTTTTCACGCAAAAGATTTGACACAGAATATAAGAATTTAAGCGACTTGTATAATAGGTAAATTCGATATCGTTATCAAGAACATGAAGTATACAGGGTGTCTCCATAAAAAAACGTCTTATGGCGGTACTGGCATCATTTTTTATGAAATTATGCCGGTTTTTTGGACTCAAAACAGTGAAGGTCAGTTGAATAGACTCACAAATTTTCAATCCTGTGCGACATAACTAGGAAAGGATGAAAAACTACTGCTTTGCACTTTTGAATATCTCTAAAAAACATCTTATAGTATCTAAGTTTTTCCCTGATAAGTCCTTGAAACAGATATAGTTGTTTTTTATAAAGTACTTGTGAACTGAAAAAGAACACGTCTATATTCTCTTTTACGGCTCCACAGGGTCATCATTTACTTTAATGTCGCTGGTTTCAAGGATTTATCTTATGATCTTTCTGACGTCAAATTTTGCATAATGTCCTTTATTCAGGACGGCGTTCAAATTTATTCCACCGTTTCCGACTATGCCCAGGCTGGCAACATGTACAAAGGAAGTATGGCGTTGGATTTCGCTCCTGGAAAAGTTTTTGCGGCCGTCGATCCTACTAAGCCGTATCGTACTCAATGGGATAATATTTTAGATCACGCCGAAATTGTCGAGAAAGTTCAACCGGTGAGATATTGAGCGGAAGATCGTTGTCAGATTTACAAATAATTAAGTGTAGTTCTGCAGACTGCAAAATGTCAGATTTTTCCCTATTGTAGCACCTCGGGTTTTGCATTGTTTCTATAGTATACACCGTGAGCTTCTTTCCTCAGAATATTTACGTCATTCGACACATATCCAAGGCCGTCTTGAAAGGGCTCATTTCCGCCAGAGACACCTACGATTTGGTATCCTTCGGTGACACCCAGGACCGTCTATTTGTTTCGTGTACGCTTGTTATTGTAGCCTTCGATCTTCTAGATTAATAAATTTTTGGATTACAGGTGCTTCCATCGACGTGCCCGGCGCTTCGATTCCTGATTCGAAATTCATTCGCGCCAGACAATATCCGTCCGGTTTTGTGATTGATAAGATTCCGAGGTGGCTCTTCTTTACTTTACGGTATATTAAGGTAGCAAGTTAATGTGACCCTATTCTAATTTCAGCAATCCGGATGTTTGTACGTTACACGCCCTAACAAACATGGACATGAACCTGAATGCCTTGACCAAGTATTTGTCAGACATCGCCAAACCAACTTTAATGGCTTTGCTTTTGAAAGATTTGCGCGATTTTATGCCCAGATATGACAAATTGGCGGCGGAAAATTGATTTGATCGAAAATTTTCTCTGTGATGATTCGAGGCAAAAATCTTTCATTTTTTAGCTCCCACGCGTTTTATTTCATTTTTATATATTCCGTGTACTTTTGCTTGTAAATTTGCCCGTATGTGGGGCATTTTCAATTTTATGATTGCTTTCCGGCAGTGCCGATTTTCTAATCAATAAATGTTCTTGGTTACACCTTTTCCGGTGCTTTTCGACTCGCCTTGAAGACGAAATCGATGTGACATTGACAGGGTTTATCCATTTGAAAATAATTAAGGCCAAAAACAGTAAATGAAAAAATGACCTGAAATCGCGGTTTTTTGGACAATTTTATCAATAACAAAAAATCTGAATAAGAGCTGTATATTGGTTTGGGACAATTATTATAGTAAAGAAGTGCAATGAGTTTTATGAAATATCCACTCGCACCGCAGGATAGCAGTCAGAAAGCGTGACCGGACAATAGAGCGCAGGGACCATGAGTAATGAGAAAGTAGACGAACAATGAGATATAAAGAAGGACCACGGGAAAATGAATACAAAGACAAAAAAATAAAAAAAAAATAGGGGACAGGAAAAGTTAAGAAAAATGAAAGAGGAAAAAGGAAGAAAAAGAACAAAAAAAGGGGAAAAATACTGCATGGTAGAAAAACGCTTTGACCTGAACTTCTTTAGGGACACGAAAAAAATTGAAGAAAGCATTTTTGAGCTGAAATGTAGTTATTTTTCAAAATATTTCATTTTCAGTTTTTTTATTTTGCTCTGATCTGATTTTTCTGTGCTCTATCGTCCTGCGCTCCAATGCCCTTGTGCTCTATTTGTCACGAATTTGTCTCGTGGGGGACGCGGAAATTTTTTGTACAATTTTCATACTTTTGTTAAATTAAACTGCCTTGATATATTTTTTCTTTTTTTTTCTTTAAATCATTTCAAAAAAGGAAACAAAAAAACGAAACGATCGGGCAACTGGCAAGAAAATAGATTAAAGAAGAAAAAATAAAAAATGGGAAAAAAGTAAATTTTGGCTGTATTTGATTAAGTTTTGCAGATTTCTAATAATTTGTGTTTAAAAATTATTTTGATAAGTTTTATTTTTGGGACATGAGTATACCAGGCGCATTCGCCCCTACTCCCTGCATCCGCGACTGCATTGTCCTGCGCTCTAATATCCGCGCTCTATTGTCCCTGCGCTCCATTGTCCTGCGCTCTACTGTTCCTGCGCTCTATTGTACTGCGCTCTAATGTCCCTGCGCTCTATTGTCCTGTGCTCTAATGTCCGCGCTCTAATGTCCCTGCGCTCTAATGTCCGCGCTTTAATGTCCGCGTTCTAACGTCCGCGCTCTATTGTCCTGCGCTCTATTGCCCTTGCGTCTATTGTCCTTGCGCTCTATTGTCCCGCGCTCTATTGTCCTGCGCTCTAATGTCCCTGCGCTCTATTGTCCCGCGCTCTAATATCCCTGCGCTCTATTGTCCTGCGCTCTAATGTCTCTGCGCTCTAATGTCCGCGCTCTAATCAATTCCTGTATACACTTGATAGATGTCTGCGAGTTGTTCCTGATATTATTTCATTGATGACTAGTACGGAAATCTCATTTGAATGGCAGAGACTGTAAATCCCAGGGCTATTTTATTCAGGCATGGAGTAAATGAATTTTCACTCAGTTGATGTTCACATAAGAAATAGACTTGGAAAGTCAAAACAACTAACAACTGTCTGATGGTGATTTGATGATGTACTGCTTGATCAAGCGGATCTTCTATCCTATTTTCTACCATCAATTCGTACGAAGGATTTACAATCATCATAGTGAGGTATAGGTGAGATGCATCATAGACTACTTTTACATACTTGTTGGAAAGAAATATACAGTATGTTTTTCGTACTTTTCGACAGTTATTTCGATTTTTTTACTCCAGTTCGAGATTTGAGTTTAATTTGAAAAATATTCTGTAAAGCAGAGCCCGTACAGTAAAGTTCATGAACGCTCGGATGTGTGCCCCAAACACATCTACGGCCTGTTTTCTATAAAATGCTTCCAAATAGAAAAGTGACACAAATCAGTACTGTCGTCAAAATCGCTTACATAGGGCTCTTGCTATAAAATTTTTCACTCTAAAAATGTTTAAAGGTTTGATAAGTATGCCCACAAATCTCCAGTCCTGCATGATATATTATTTACCAGAAAATCGTGGAAATCTGAAATAATACTTGCTTTCCACTTACATTATTTGGAAGCTTTTCACAGAAAACGGACTATAGAATTGTTTTTCGTCCGCAGTAATCTCTCAGAAAAGTCATACATAGTTTTTCCTCACATGGAAAGCTTAATATCATGTCTGTAAAATAAATATTTCTTTCCCGTGTGAATCAGGATCTTTGCCACCTAATGAAAACATTACGCAACGATTCTGAAAACTCAGACATGAAAAAATACTAGAGAGTGAAATTGCACGAAAAATTCGCACTGTTTTTCTTGAAAAACAACTACATGAAGAAAGGCGAACGGTATAAGTACTAGTATTTCATATTTTTACGATTCTCTGCTAACCAACCTTTCCAACCAACCTTTAGAAATTTTTCGAATAAGAAATCTAAACAGTAAAAGCTTCTTCAGACGACCTTGACGACAAAATTGATTTTTTTGCCATTTTCAATTCAGCATTATACAAAACGACGTCAGTCTACGCAAAATATCATCAAAATATGTTCCGTCGTTGCGCGATCAACGTCCGTTTTCGTTGAATCCTCGCTTCACGACCTTCCTCGTCATTGTCGAATCGTTTGTACTGACATTGCAAGGGCGAAAATAGACAATTGTAGCCGAACGATCGTTTTTCGGCCGGCAAATAATCTAAACCGGATTCTCTTATCCGATTGCGGACGTTCCTGTGATTCTAGAATGAAAGTTTGAGTGACTTTTTGGGAAAGTTGACTATGCAAGTATACATGTAATTGGGGGGAAGTGCTATGGGAACCCCCCCCCCCCCAGAAATCGTCGACCATATGGCTAGCCATTTGGGCGACCGCCCCCCCCAGGATTTCCCAATCCTATGGCTAGCCATATGATAGCCTTAGGAACTCCCATACTTTTGGTCGAAAAAATACTGAAAATGTCAATTTTTAATAAAAAATGTCAATTTTTTAATGAAAAATGTTAATTTTTTAATGAAAAATGTCAATTTTTGAACAAAAAATAGTCAAAAATGTGAATTTTCTGGGCGCTTCGCGCCATGAATACATTTTTTCAATCTTTTTAGAAAAAAATTACTATTTTTTAAACTATTTTTCGGACGTTTTTCGTGGAAAGAGATCGTTTTTTTTTCTCTGAGAGATCCCTCCTCCCAAAATTTTGGGAATTACTGACCCTCGGCCCCAAAAAGGTCGTCAAACCCCCCCCCCCCAGACCTCGGGGCTCCGTTACATGTATGTTTGCAAGTAAAAAATTTCTGCCACTATGACATTTCGATAACGTTTGTAAGTATTTCGGATACGTTTGTGATATTTTCCGAGTATAATAAGTTTCGTCATCAAGTCCTTGAAAAAAAATTTGGTGTTATTGAAAGTCATTAGAGGTTAGAAATATGGAAGAGTACAGTAATGAACAAGAGACACCCACCCGGATTAAAGCATAAAAGTGTGCCGATTTTAACTTTTTATACTGTAACCTCAATAATATCATTTATTACAGAATAATTTAAGCGAGTACATCAGGCGAGAATTGCTTGATGTGGTTATGATCTGTTGTCAATCCTATCAAAATGACTACAATTTGATGTGAAAAGTGACCAAGCATAGTATTCACAGCATGTCTCACAGAATATCAGTCCAACAAATTGGACAGTATTCCTGACGGTGTGCTTGTAATAGGTCGAATTCTGCTGTCTTACTGTCAACTAACTATCAGATAGAGTTACTGTAGCCATTTGTAATAAATTTAGAACCAAGGAATGAAATAAAGTTCGAACTTTCAATTCTGCTGCCTAATGTGAGAGCCTTTCGGACGCTACTGACTTCTTCATTTTATTGAATATCAACGTCAACATTCCCTGAAATGCCTTTCATCAGAAAACATTTGTTCGTCGATTTGAAGTAGATTTGGGCAGATCTATTAGCTCATTTACTGAAGAAGAAATTCCGTGAAGTCTCTTTTAAACTTAGTCTATAGTCTATTTTTTATAAAATGCTTCCTAATAGAAAAGTGACACAAATCAGTACTGTCGTCAAAATCGTTTACATAGAACTCTTACTCTAAAATTTTTTGCTCGAAAAATCTCTAAGGATTAGGTCATTGTGCTCACAAATTTCCAGTTCAATATGATATATTCTTTATCAACAAAGCGTGAAAATCTAAAATACTACTTGCTTTCCACTTTCATTATTTAGAAGCATTTCAAGAAAAACAGACTATAAATTAAGATAGGACTATGAACTGAATCTGGGTCCAGAACGGATGCCTGTTACCAGAAGTATGGGGTGTAAGCAACAATTTTTACATTCAAATATTGCAAGAATATAAAAATTGGAAAAGTAGAGTTCGACGGTTTACATTTTCTGCTTACTGCAAGGTAATATCCATTTGACCTTGTAAGAACGATCGAAATTGATGAGCACATGATCAAGAGGAATGTCCAACAAGCGATTGGTCCGTTCATAGCTCCTGAAATTAGCGAGAACCTATTCATGAAACGTTTTACTTCTGAAGAGGAAATGCTTGCAAGTATAAATTGTGCAATTGCACATTCATTCTACAGTACATCCGATAGTCCGCAGCAAATTAAAGCAAATTAATTAGCAAATCAAATCAAATCAAATCAAAGCAAATCAAATTAAATTAAATTAAATTAATTAATTACACAAAGCGTTTTTCAAGTCGACCTTTTTTTGCGAAATGTTCAAACAACAGAAATTTAGTCTATATGCTTGATCTAAGAAACAATGTCAATAGTCTCATCTGATACAAAGAACTATACTCTGATCATTTTGAAATGATTAATGCAGCGACCCCATCGTAAGTGAGTTCAACACGAAAAAAACTGCTAAGCGTAATGAAAAAATTTTTTCGTCACAGAAAAACTGAAAATTTCCTTCACCAGCCTGGTTGAATGGTCGACATTTTCGGGAAGCACTCAGGTAATGGACGCAGTTCAATCCAAATCGACACAAGATAAACATAATGTTTTTTCAATGATTTTGGCTTTTCCCATTTTCAAGGAGAAATTTAGCATTTTTCTACAGTATAAAGCTGTGTAGGTTGTTTATCAAATCGAACATATTTTCCTGATTATCTCTGCATTGATGATTTTAAACAATTGGTTTATCAATAAAGTACCTCCTATTATGAAGCCCTGATTTTCGACGGTTGAGGAGTTATAACATATTTAACTTTTGGCCAAATTTAGAAATGCCTATTGCGGAAATATAGTTGAGGTAGATGGCATGAATATTATTGCAGTTTTCAAAATGATCTATTGAATGCATGTTTTCTTCAGCGGTTGCTGGAGATCGGGTATATGTAAAGTTTACACTGTTTACCACATTTATGCACATTTTACTGTAACTACGCGGAACAATTTATTAATAAAACATTCTTCATGTCACAATGGGCTACCGGATGCACTTTATTTCAAAGTTTACACTAGTCCTCCCCACTCAAGTTTTTTACACATCACGACAAATTTTGTATGGGTGGTCTAAAAAATAGCTTAAATGGCCTGTTAACTCAGCCAGTGGAGCTAGAGCGTTTGGTTTTTGTCTATCGGATTGCCCATTTATTCAAAGCTCTCATTTTAAAATGTCATGCCTGTCTATATCTAATTCGTCGATAATAAACCATTTCTTTTTACGCAAAATTTCTATTTGTCTAAAAAACTAGAAATTTTTCTGAAAGAAAACGTTTTATTTTTAGATTAATTTTACTAATAAAACCAAATATAGATAACGATTTTATCGGGCGTTTTCATCGGAAAGCAAACTCTGCAGCGGTATTCCCTAAAATCTGTGTCGATTTTCTGGATGTCCGTTCAAAAATAATCGAAGAATCCAAAAATCACTTAAAAGTATAACAACAGATTAGATTCCCGTGCTTGAACGAAATTGAATGATCAACAAAGAGGTATTGGAAATTCGTGGTTGCAAATTGCAATGATCATCTTGCTGACTCTACTGAAAGCATGCTAACGAATAAGAATGTAAAGCTAAGTGTTGACAACTTTCTGAACAAGCTTATCGGCTGATACACTGGATGATTATCTCAAGAACACTGCTACAAGATCTTCAATTTCAAGACGAGCGAAATGCTACGAGATTATAAGACACATCAGATGCTACTTAAATAATTCGCATACATACGCATCGTACGCTGGAGTATATATACCTTTCACATCGACTTAGATGTAATTAAATAAATTTTTGATCATCCTCGACTTACGCAAATAATTTTCAATTTATTATCCTTCTGTAATCTATACTTATTAATAATTATTGCTATTCTACATACATTGCATACTGTAGTAAAGGAAGACCATTGATCAAAACATATCATGCTCATTTTTTTCAGAGTCATCTTTCCGGACACTGTATGGCATACATCAATGATAAATATCAAGTCCTAGACAATCTTATTCTACGCTAAAAGTAAAACGACCGTAAAATATTCGTTCCTATATCCTTTCGGACGTGGACAGTGGGCTGAATGGTTTTTTGCATCTCGATTACTATTCACCGAAGCGTCAAATGAAAGCTTATTGAGCTGGAAGATTGATTTCTAATGCAACAGGACGCCGATGTATTGATTAAGATTCTAATTTAATTGCCGAAGTAGGTTGTGATTGAAGTCAACAATCAAAATGCCTCTTACGTCTGTTTTTTCACAGTTGTAAAGCAAGTTGTTCTTTATAATAAACTTTATGTAAATCCACCTAGAATACTATAGCTCAAGCAAAATCTTGCTTCAATCAAAGGACTGAGGAGAAAAGGGAACACTAAAACTAAAATCACCTCTCGCGCGCCACCACGCTGACACATTTCGCTGAGTGAAAGAAAACTAGAAAGTTGGAAGAAGAATGATAATCACGCAGGGTTCAAAGTTTTTCAACGAAATGCGACACTTTTCGGCACTCGCCATCAATGCGAAATCCACAGGTAAGAGGAATTTTTTCTGTTTTTTTCGCTCTTTTCTCTGTTCGTTCGCTAAATCGGTGTTTTTGCCAAAAGATCTGGGCTCCTCGCCGGCAAGGATTTATATGCTCAGACCTCTGATCCTGCTCAGACGCGACCACCGTTTTTTTCCCTCGAAGATTTTTTCCACGTGAGAACCGGACCCAAAATTTTTTTCCTCATTTTCCAAAAATTTTTCACATTTTTAAAAACGCTTATAATGTGGCTACGGATGCTTTTTTATGCATTTTAGGAGCATACCCATGCATTTTGTTGTATTTGGAGTCAGAAACCTGCAAAAATGAGAAAAAATTGAGAAAATCCAAGTTATATTAGCCAAAATGAGCTCATGAAGAATATATTGGTATTCTACAGGAGCGGGTGAAGCATGTTAACGAATAACGATAGAGTTTTCAGGAATTTATCCGCTATTAACATTTCTATGGCTCTCATTAGAATCATCTAATTTTATTTAGTCCTTCATCCGGTGCGGAGCGCCGGAAAAATTTTTGGATTTTTACTTTCTACAACGCTGGAAATTGAACCTTCACAACGTTGGGAAATAAATAAAAATGCGACTCATGAAGTATAATTTGTTTCCCATTCCGGCGCGGAGCGCCGGGAAAATTTTTCAGTTTTTATATTCTAAAACGCTGGAAAATAAATCTCTCCAACAGATATTCATGAACAGAAGTTCGAAAATCGCAGTCTAGAATGATGTCTTCAATTTCTATCTTCATTAAACGCAAAAGTTCAGGTTGCAGACGTTTAAAAAGTTCCAAACATCGAGAGAAAAAATTGAGAAAATTGATGAAAAATCTCAATATTGGGCGACATAATTGACTGTTAACGATTAGAAAATGAAACGAGCTAACTTGATTGATAGAAACTGTTGAGCATTAATTAGTAAGTCGAAGTAGATATGCTAATGGCCGCGCCTGATAGAAAATAGCCAAGATTGTACCCGTGACCGGCGCGAAGCGCCGGAAAATTTTGAGATTTTGACCCTTTTAAGTCCATCAAAACGCATCTTTTCGGTTCGGAATTCCCCAAAATTTTTTCCTCAATGAGAACCATACCCTAAATTTTTTTCCTCATTTCGAAATTTTTTTCCTCAAAAGACCCCATTTGAGGAAAAAAAACGGTGGACGCGACTGTTATTTCTATTTCACTAACTAGTTGACATTCGATTGTTGTTTAGAATGTTGCATATACCTGTAATTGGTGGGGGGGAGGTTGGGATGGGACCCCCACCATACATGCACGTGGGGGGGGGAGGGGTTTGACCCCCAGCAGGTTTTTATTGACCCCCAGCAGATTCTTGCTGACCCCCAGCAGATATGACTCCCCTAGCAATGATTGAGAGGTTGACGAAGGAAAATGATCAAGACAGAAGAGAAAGGAAATGATCCTTTAGTTAACAATTTTTCTAAACTAAGCATACTTGATTCCGAAAGAGTAACATTAAAACTGTAAAAAGTATTGTTTAAGCAAATTATTTAATATATCTGACTAATATAGTTGTGAGAATATGCTGTTTGGATGTTAGAAAACCTTTCTTAGACATTTCTTTTCATTATCAAGAATGAAAAAAATTGTATTCCACCCCCCGTCCTGGCTGACCCCAGCAGAATTTCTATGCTGTGCATGTATGACCCCCACCCTCAACTTGGTCGGACCCTGTACCCAAATGTCGGGGCCCCCACCCCCAACTTGGTCAACCCTATACCCAACCCCACCAAACTTGGGAAAATTGGGGAAAAATAGGAAAAAAGTGGCTTTTTTGGGAAAATTTTCGAAATTTTTTCGACTTTTTTTAGGCGGTTTTCCACCCCCCCCTCCCCAAAGTTTTGGAAATGTTGGGACCCCCACCTCAAAATTCTTGATTTACCCTCCCCCAACCATACCCGTATCCAAAATTTGCAAAAAAAGGGGGAGGGATTTTCCAAAATTTTTTGGATTTTAATGAATAAAAAGAAAATAATTTTTACACTAAAGACGACTTATTTTCAGCTAGTTTATGTGTGCTTTGATTTATGGCTAAATTCTATGCTTGACCAAAAGTAAGTAAATATAATAATTTAATTTGGGAATTGTGATGTATAAGTACAATAGTATTGCTGAAAATTTTATTCTAAAAAAAAATTTAGGAGGGATTCCCCCCACCTTCCCCCTCTAAATACGGGCCTGCCCTCAACTGGTCGGACCTCTTACAGGTATGTCGGAGGGAACGACAGAAGTTTGTGCCGGTTGTATAATTAACATTTTTGGTTAAGTTAATATAAGTTGCATGCTTTCAACCATACCTTTGGGGAGGGACCCTTAACTTGGTCGAACCCTGGAAAAATGATCGAAAGAAAAAAAGTTCCGGCGCATCAAAGTGCCGAGAATTTAAAACTGAATTTCTCGGTCTTATTTTGTAATAAATTAAATTATTTTCTATACAAGAAAAAAATGTAAAAATCATATTGAAAGCATGCGACTTGAAAACCCGTAAGCTATGAAAATTGACTTCTGCATCGTGCTCAAAATTTCCTAAAAATTTGTGCATGAGCTCCAAAAACTGTGCTCGGTAGGGATGTATCGGGCCAAAGAATATCGGCAGTAAAAATATCGAGTCGGGTCAGAGACCTCTGACCCGATTCATAGTCAACCGGGTCACGGGCATAGTTTTTTTTGGCATTCTACAAGCCACGGCTTGTTGGACTGACAAAATGGCTTGTATAATTTTTGTCCAACAAGCCAAAATGGCTTGTCAGAATTTTTTGAGTCATGTATTTGATCATATCGGATACAGAAAAGATGCGTTTTGCTGCATTTTAGAAGGTCATAATCTAAAAATTTTCCGGCGCTTCGCGCCAGTTATAACTTAAATAAGCATTATTATATATTTCCTAGCTCAGGCGCCGCTTCTAACATGTTTACCTTCACTTACCATTTAATCTTTAATGGTTTTAATCATCTTAAACGTATTATCTCATGTTTTAATTGGTAATCTTCAATATTTTATCTTGATATTTAATGAAGATTCACATTTTTCCCTTGACACATTTTTTGAGAAAGATCAATACGTCAAGTCTGTAAACTTTTTGAAGCGATTATTCCTTTCTTGACGTGAGATCAATTCAAAAGCTTCGTGGAAGTAGTTTTGGGTTATTTCTACTCTTCTTACTCATATCTTTTCGGCCAAGTTCATGAGAGTGTAAAAATAAATTAATGGTTTTAAAATTTTTCAAACATAAAATTCTAGAAATTACGACTTTTGAATAGAAAATTCGAATCTAATTCTTCAAATAAGTGTTTGGAAAATTGATTTTCCAATATCGCAGAATGTCAATAAACAAAAAATTTTCCGGCGTTTCAGGCAGGAAAGATTAATAGCTTTTTTGGGCTCTCACTTGTCATCATAGAGGATTTAACCGCCGATTTCTCATGTAATTCGAAGTCATTATGTTCTTGGATAGTTTGCTCGGAAATTTGTTCCACAATGCTTGTAGATTCGACTTCGATCAAACTCAAAAATTTCAAAAGTTTACTGAATTTTAATGAATTAACGGCTCTAAAATCTTATTGAATAAACGTTGAATGTTATCTCTTTTCTGATCGATTGCCATGATGCTCAATCGTACATTTCTTTAAAAAATAACCTAGCATGGGAATTTATTCACGTGATATTATAAAATTGGCTTGTAAAAATTTGGAATGGCTTGTAAAATTGTAGGTCAACAAGCCACTTGGCTTGTGACTCGTAGGTCAAAAAAAACCCTGGCTACGGGTCAAAAAAAATGAAATAATTCAAGTTTACGGTATTTTCTCATTTTTCACGAAAAACCCGTTCTAGGCGTTTTCCACGGTGCTGGATACGATTCTGAACTCGAAGTAAGTGGTGCTCATGAACTCCAGTAGTCAAAAAGTCGAAAAATACAAATTATTCAAATGAGCGAAGGTAGGCAATTTTCATTAGTAAAATTGGATTAACTAAAAATTTAACCTCTACACGCATAAGCTCAAGCCTGAACCATAGACTAAGCCTGAGCCTAAACCTAAGCCTGAACCTATGCCTAGGCCTAAGCTTAAACCTGAGCGTAAGCCTAAGCCAAAGCCTGAACCAAAGCCTAAGCGTGAACCTAAGCCTAAGCGTGAACCTAAGCCTAGGCCTAAACCTAAGCGTGAACCTAAGCCTAATCCTAAACTATAGCCTCAGCCTGAACCTAAGCCTAAGCCGGTATCTAAGCCTAAGCCTGAACCTAAGCCTAAGCCTGTATCTAAGCCTAAACTTTGTGTTTTTTCGACTTTTTGACCACTGGAGTACATCAGCGCCACTTATTCCGAGTTCAGAATCGTGTCCAGCATCATGGAAAACAAACCTTAAATCAAGTTTTCCGTGAAAAATGAGAAAAAACAACAAAAAACTCCACAATATCACTGCAAAAAAGCATTAAAAATATCCATTTTCCCCCTTATTAAACCCCCCATAAATCGGTACCCGATGTTTGCCGCCATCTGAACTATAGTTTTCCTGATGTTTCACGCCTCCCTCGACATAGTCAGGTTGCCGGTGTCGCGCCTTGGGCGCGATAAACAATATACCCAAATCAGGGCTGTGCGCAGGATTTTTTCATCGGTGGGGGGCGGACTACATTTTTTTACTGAATAGCATCAGAAAATGTTGATTTTACGCGATGCACTGTGTGCATGCTACCTCAATGGGGGAGGGGGGCGGCCCTCCCGCATCCACCCCTTGTGCACGGCCCTGACCCAAATTATGTTCAGTTCTTAAAACGTAGCACAAACACATACTCGCCATGTGACATACTTGTTTATTATTCAATTTTTCTTGTAAAAAATATTGGAAATGAGAAATGATTCATCTTATTGCTTTTAAATATCAGTTGCTGTTTTGAGAAATGAAACGAGACAAGGGAAATAAGAAATTAACAAAATCTTTCTCTTATTCAAGGCAAAAACAAATATCAAGTGATCTACGATCATTGAAAATAGATCAGGAAATCTGAAACGATAGTCAAGGATCATATGTTCTTCTTGTCTGCGGAAAGAAATGTATTATCAGAATTTTATTTTTTGCTTAGTCTCAAAAACTGCTCCTTGAAAACTTTCTCCGGGATAGAAGATAATCAATTGCAGAAAATTTCCGTTGCCGATGCATCGGCCACCCCACCGGTAATATGAACCAATATCCGATACCATTGGCCTATATCTTTGCAAATTATAACGTATGATAAATAACGCAACACTCTTCACACCATAATTCGGTTTTTTTTTTCTTGAAAACCTTCCAAATAATAAAACTGAAAAGCCAGTAGTATTCTATAGATTCACGGTTCTCTGCTAAACCATATGTCACATAGGGCTTGAAATCTGAGCTCATGGTCCACGAGCCTATGTCAATTTATAACTACAAAATTCCGGCGCTTAAGCGATTTTGACCACAATACTAACTTGTATCTCTTTTTATTAAATGCTTGTAAAGTGAAGAATGGCCAACATTGGTGCCACATTGTTTACACCCATTGCCTTTAACATGATATTGTTGAATAATTCTATATAAATTAGAGAAATTGAATGATTTTTAAGCATATTTTTCAGCAGGTGAAGGTTAAAATTATTCATAACCCATTGTGTCATAATGCATTGAAGAGAGAAATTACATAGTCATTACAGTCAACGCTTTACTTATCACAAATAGTCAAAAGTGACCTGAGATTTACATTTGTCCAGCAAATAATCACATGCAAGCCTGATTAATTCAAGGATTGCCTTATAAAACATAGTATTATCGATTATGTCGCCCGAAAAAACATCAGCCGATATTAAAAATTCAATATATATATATATATATATATACAGGCCCGTAACTATGAATTTTTTTCAGGGTGGGGGGGAATCACCAAAATATTTTGACTTACTCAAAACTTGGCGAATGGAGGTCGCGCAGCGACCGACCAGTGGACTGAGGGGTCCAGGGTGGCGCGCTTAAGCGCCCCTCGGTGGGGTCTGGGGCGAAGTCCCAGAAAAAATCGATTTTTAGCGCTGTTAGTGCTCGAAAAATTTCTTAAAACGCTATATTTAAAATACATAATTGAGAAAACTCAAGATCAAAATTTATTCGCACTAGACAACTAATAAAATCTATCCAGAATTAATGAAGTGCTATGCGTCTATCACCGGTTTCGGCAAACAAATCAACAATAATATCACAATCTGTAGAAGCGGTAGTTGATGCTAGTGTTACAACTGAATTAGTATTTAAATAAATTTTAACTCATTAGAACGATGATACAATTTTATTCTAACTAACCTGTTGATTCTGAAAGTTTTTGAGAATCATTCCCAGCACTGGATTCACATGAAGAAGCTGAATTTGATGCTACACATTGACGTTTGTTGTTTAAATTTGAAGATGTAAAATAGCTAGTGATACGCTTCATATTGTATTAGATTCAAAAGTTGAAACAATCTCGAAAAAATTTTCATAAACTTCAACCCCTAAACTTATAAAATACATACAGCAAGAAAAAGTGTAATATTATGTAGGAAACAGCTAAATGAAAGTCAATCAATATTCAAAAAATGCATTACACTGTTAGACATGCAAATTTTATTATAAAATATAATATTTGTACCTTTAACTCTTCATTTTTATGATTCAATAAAGGAATAGAAAAAAATTCACAAGTGCCAAGAGTAGTCACTTTTTCACATACATGCGCTGGATCAGATAGGCTGAAAAAAATTTTTCGGATTTCATTTCAGGGGGGAATTCCCCCTATTCCCCCCTCGATCATTAAATACTCTCGTGCACAACTTTCAGATGAATACTTTAAAGAAAACTTAATTTTCGAAATATATGTAATAATGACTGAATTTTAATCCCGAATATAGAATAAGATTTTATTTGTTTTTTTTCTGACAGTGGAAATGACCAAATAAATTTTTTGACCCGTGACCCGTACGTAATGCACAGAAATATCCTGGATAACGGGTCGGGTTGAGTCAAGAATCTTTTTTCCCCTTTCGGGTTGGGTCGGGTCAGAAAATATCGGGTAGGATACTGGGTTAAAAGGTCCAATACATCCCTAATGCCCAGTGCACAAAAAGTCCTGCTGCCTATACAACTGAACTTATTGGGGATGAGGATCCCCATCCCTCTAATTACAGGTGTGACCTAAGCTTAAGAAATAATTGAGAATAGATGTCCGTGCATTACAATACATTATACCTTGTTACTTATTTCCATACATGTAATTGGGGGCGAGATTGGAGAGAACTTTCTCAGCTTGATCGGACCCAGTACCGAACTGTTGAGACCATTCTGAGAATCTTCAACCCCCCTCAAGTCGGAAAAATTTCACAATTCTCGGTTTTTGACATTTTGTGGTCATTTTTCACTCCCCCAAGATTTTGGAAAAGTTGAATTCCCTCACCTCATGCTTATTTCTTAGGGTCAGGGTTACAGGCGTAGCGATGCGCCTGGAGGACGCAGCGTGGAGCCACGCTGCGGACACTAGACAGCCGTCCCGTTCATCCCATTGTCTATGCTTAGGTGTATATAATTGTGAAGTGTGAACTAACGCACTGGTACTTTCCTTCTATGTAGCACGGGCATTTGTGCCAATTGGCAATTTGCGCCAACGGCCCAAAAAAATTTCTTGTTAAAAACGTGCTGAAACCTGAAAAAAATATTATTGGCCAAAAATTTAATAAAAATGTAATTAGAGCTACGTTTACCGCACTGAATATCCATAAAAATCGTGCCTACCCTATTTTTCATCCGTACACAGAAAAATATCCGAGAAAACGGTTTACGTTGAAGAAAATTAAATGCTGCAAAGATTCAAATATCTCTAGAATTATTCATGAAGTTCATATTTTCCTTTAAATTTCGGCTACGAATTTTTTTCCAAAAACGATATAAAAATTAAGCATATCTATCATTGTTCATTTTTGAAGGATATATAGCTGCCGACTACAGATGCTGGAGTGGGTTTTCGACAACTGTCTATACAACTTCCAGGGGAAGTGTCCTTGGACTTTTTATCCAGGAGGGTAGGAGAGTAGGCGAGCAAAAAAACAAAACAGAAAAAGTTCTGCAAGCCTGTTTTTCATACAAAATATGCACAAAAATCATCAAAAAAGCTGTTTTGGAAAAAGTTCAGGGGGTGGTTGACGAATTTTTTTGGGCCAGGGCTGTGGCCAGGATCTCAGGTAAGGGGGTTTACCCCCTACCCCCTATGTGCATGTATGGTTTACACCAATCTGCCTAACGGAAGGTATGATTTCCGATCGCGAATTCATTTCTGACGAAGATGTAAAGATCGTAAATGTATATAACTGCTCACTTTTTCTTCTTTTTTTCTGATTTTTTTCTGATGACGACGAATTTGTAATTTAATTTTGAAAAAATTATGTGAAAAACAAACTGTCATCACGTTGATTGTTTATATTGCTTTTGAAAAAAATTGAAAAATCTTCAATTTTTTAAATAATTTTCTATTTCCTATTTTCTTGGTATAGGTATTCCCAATTCCATCGAACAAAACCACAAAAGCGATTCTTTTGACGTCTCTAGTTCTTTCCTACGGTCCGTTCAGCCCAGCCCGCAATCCAATTCTTTTTCGACGGTTTTTTCTTATGCTTTCGACACACTGCACTTTTCGCATGTCGTTTTGGATCGGAATACGATGGAAATCTTGGACTTTTCGAATAAACGTTGGACTTTAGAAGGATTAGATCAAAATTGTACGTTCTATGTGGATAATAATGATCGTTCGTTGGATAACGGTTTGGGCACTTTAAAAAAATTTTCGACCGCCTTATTGAAACATATGGTTGAATGTACAACTCGTAAAGCTATTCCAATGGAGAAGGATTGCATAATTACGGAATTGTACGCTAATTCGTTCGAAGATAAAGCGAAGAAAATCAAAGATTTGGTCATTTACAATACGATAAGGGGACTTTTATACGAAACGATGGTCAATAGAAAGATGGACGAGAGAGGGTGAGCGTAGCAAAATTTTTTTTTTTTAAATTGGAATCGAAATCGATGTCTTCAGCAGAGAATTTTTAATGTAGCTTCCAGAACCATAATAACTTAAATATTGAATAAAATTACCAAAATCCAATTTCGAAACTTAAGGATTTAAAATAATTCAACCAACCAATAAGAGAAACAACGAACCAATCAAAGAATCAACCAATCAATAGGCAATAAGGGAATCAACCGACCGACCAGGGAATCGATGGAGCAACCAATAAATCGGAAAAACAACCAGTCAATCAATCAACCAATCAGGGAGACGACCAAAGTACTAGTGAATCGATTAGTCAACCAATCAGTCAGGGAGTCAGTAAATCAAGCAATCAACCAGGAAATCAATGAACCAATCAACTAATCAAGGAAACAACCAACCAGGTAACTTATGAACCAACCAGCCAATCAGGGAAACACCCAAGCAACCAATCAGTGATTTAATGAACCAATCAGGGAATCAACTAATCAACCAATTAAGGAATCAACTAATCAACCAATTAAGGAATCAACCAAAAAAACCAGGGAATCAATGAATCAATCAACCAACCAATCACCTGGTTAATCAGGAAGTCAATCACCTAATATTTATCTGGGAATCAACCAAAACCAAACTACTGGGAATTAACCAACCAACAAACAGATCAATGAAGCAACTTACTTAAGAATCAGCCATCTAGACAGCCAGTTAGGAAATTATCAACCAAATCACAGCTTCAATGATTCAACTAATCATTAAACTAACTAACTGATTATCTAAAGGATCGAGTAACCAACCAAAAAACGAATCAATCAAACATCTAGGAAAAGAAACCAACCGATCGTGGAATTAATCATCATGATCACTGACCACCAATTGACTCCAGTGAAGCATTTATGCATGACTTAGTGGTAATATTACTGTTTGCTCATCAAGCAGACGAGTTTATATGGGCATAAATTTGCTTTTCAATATGTAAATTTTGAGTTGAAACGGCTTTATATAGTTGGAACTCTCCACCAGTGATAAATGAATATTTCAGAATAGTCTGCGGCCTGTTACATAAGCTTTCTCGACTTCATCTAATGATTTGGCTTTTGATCGGTTGGTTGGATCATCACTTTGCAAACGGGACAATTGAGCAGAACATTTCTTTGGATTGAAAGTCTCAATTGGTGGACCGTTGATTTTTGATTGGTTTGTCAAAGGTTCCATGTGCGAAGCTTGATCAGAGGCTAGTTTTTGTCTTGTTTATAATTGAGAAATTGGTACAACTTCAGTGTTTTATCTGTGCGAGTCTCTTTGACATGTACAAAGATCATTCAAAAATTTTTTGTACGAATTAAATTTTTATATGCTAAAGGAACAAGGATTTTGCGTGCATTTTTGCACAAACATTCTTTCAGATAGCACTCGAGTTCATGATCTTATATAGCGTAAAAGTGCGTGGTATTGGAGAGTACAGCTTTATGCTGGAAATCAATCTCACGATAACTTATTGGTGAAACATGAGGTCCGAATTTCCTGTTCCTTTATCATTTTACAAATTGAAAGATATATTCCATATTCTTTGAATATAGTTTGGAAAACTTTCAATTCTGAAAATTACTTTTATGATGCTTCTGAATTCAAATTCGGCTCCATGTTTGAAATTGTTTACAAAAAAGTTGGAAAGATTGTGATTTTGGCCTTTTAACATTTTATCCCCAGCATTTTTCTGAAGATATTTTCTCTAAAAAGCACGATTTCAGGAGAACAGAGGATAACCAATCGCTAGAATTAAACAATAGAGTCCGTGAGTTTTTGATGTTTTCTGATTTTAGAGCCTAGAGAAGAGTTTCATTTCATGACCGAATAATGGCGACAAAATCCTTTTGTACTTTGTAAATAGATACCAAAAAATCTTTCCACGGAAGCGGAAATGTTTGTCTTGTACAGAAAAAAACGTAATTGCAATAAGGGCGCATTTCCATAAGAACCCCACTATAAATCGCATCCTCTTGACGGGATGATTTTTGTCTAGATGTGCATGGAATACATTTTGATGCCTAATAGAAGGTTGAAAAAGCCCAAAGTTTTTGGCGCTGCATGCTGGTTATGTGTCAAAATGAGCATTGTTTGTTACAACACAAAACTGTTCAGAAGTGACTTTGAATGAGTTTCAAAAATTCTTCAAACATAAAAGAGATTTTCACGCATTTTATTAGGTTAAAATCATAAATTTTCTAGCACGTGTCCTTGAAGCAAAATTGCACATTACCACAATGCAGAATAGAACGGTCTTTTAGAAGTCATTCAAGTGCGTCGATAAGAAAATGAAGCATTATTTTGATTCGAAATGTATTCTCGGAGGCCCGAATTTTCAATTTTTCATACGCTTCGTATTCCAAGAATATCTTTTACAACTCAAGATTGACGCGTTGAAAACTTCAAATTCATTAAAGAAACATTTCGGTGCATTTCAAAGTTTATAAAATTTAAATTTTCCAAACACGTAGCATATTCAGGCAAATTATTGAACAATCATCTTTTTGTAACTCAAGAAAAACCCGAAAAATTCATCAAGGAGGGCGTTTTGGATATTCTTTTATGTTTTTAGACAACAATTGCTTATTTCGAATTTTTCCTTCAATGACCTCTCAAAATTTAGGATAATCGATGACCACCCGTACAAAGGTCGACTGATCTACTCAGACCTTGGAGCTCTGTCTAATGTATGGTTCAACTCCGTACTTCGATACCAAATGAGTTGGGCCGTTGGGCCTGGTTTTTCAGTCATTCGTCCAACACGCTAGAAATGTATGAAATAAGTCGGAGACTCAAATATAATTATATCGGATGCATTGATATTTTTTTCGACTATACTAAAAATGTTTTAGTGACTGCGTAACCGAGCCTGGTTCTTCAATTTGACCGTTTCTGGTGCCTATTTCAAGCTATCCAGCAGTTTTCCAAAGTGAAATTCTCCGAATTTTCCGGGTAATTTTTCCAGAATTGTCAGTTTTTCTGAGCAAAAACGATCAGTAGTTCATTCGTAAAATGGTTAAAAGTCTAGAAAAAACCATACCTCAAAATTTTCATCACAATTACTTTTCTTACTTTAATCTGTCTGTAACTGTCATAATTCATAACATACACAAAGAGGTGAGAAAATATATTGATAAGATCAACAGGAGTATTGAGTTATAATAATAGACTCATAAGTGTTGCGGTGGAGCAGATTCTGCGAAATGTACACCGGTGCCATGCCAAGCACTAGAAGATTTCGACATTTTAACTTTCGAAAATGCACTTTTTCAGGCTATTAGAATTTTCCAAATTTTCTAGGCATATTTTTTCCGCTCATTTTATATTGGTTTTACAGGTTCGGTGAATACACAGGTATGTCTTAAAGATGTGTAGACTCTTGATTAAGCTCGAAAACCAACTTTGGTAGTTTGATTGCATTCTGTTCATTTTCTACAAGATAAATGTACTATGCGTCTATTTCCCTGCCCTTGTTTGGCATGGCAACCACCAAAACGAATCGGGAGCCAACTAACTTTTTGGGCCAGCTGGTACCAAAGAAACCGATAGTGTTTGTTCAGATATAGATAGAAGATGTACTTACAAGAGGTTGTCGTCCTGTGAATTAATTTATTATAAAAATAATTTCACAATAAAGCTAGGAAGCTGTAAATAACACCGAAAAATAAGTATACAGGATGAGCCAAAAAAAGGCTACCGGTACTGACTTTCATAGCTTTCAAATGGTGAAGCTTTTTTAATGCAGTTTCCTGCCGTCAATAGATAAAACAACTGGCATAAAAAGTGCAAGGTTTCAGCCAGATTGCTCTAATATTGACTGACGAGAATCAAAAATACTAAACGTCAGTTTTTTTGCAAATAAATTTTTAAAAATTTACAGAATCAACATGTTTTACTACAGAAAAGTACAATAGATCCAATCATGAGAACCATATAACAGCTGGAAACTACAAGAGCATCATTTTAGTGTATCCTACTTTCTGTTTCACCAATAATTTTAATCGTTTTTCGATCTGGTCAACAACATAATTGATTTTGTTTTGATTTTGCTTTTTTTCTAATTTCAAAACAAAAGGTCTTGATTTTGGTGAAATTTTGCCCCATATTGAAACAAGAAGTTAATGACTTTAAATTACATGGCATAAAAAGTAAATGTACTTTAAATTACATTTAAATTACAAATCTGGGTTACTTTTAAAGTATTATTGTGTGTAAAAAGCTTTACAAAAATTTTCTCACGATAGGCCAACTTTTACTTTGATTTCACAATTTTTAATTTTGGAAAAATGATCATTTCTACCAAATTTCTGTTTTTACAGTAACCATAAATGCTATGAGCACAAAATTTGGTCTTCATAACAAAGATAAGCAGAGAATTTTAATGCAGCAATCCGCATTAAAAGAGCTTCATCCGTCCAAAAGTTATTAAAGTCAGCACCGGTCGCCTTTTCTTTTGGCTCACCCTGTATATATATATATATATATATATATATACGGTACTTTCTAAAAGCTTTTAAAAATCACTTAAATCACTTAAAATTGCATCAACACGAAAAGATTGAAAGGATTCTTTTTAAATCACCTATTGCCGATATCTTTCGATTCAAAGAGAAAAGCCACTTGGCGTTGGCTGATCGATAACTATTGAACAGCTTTTAGACTTTTCCTCCCCAATAAAATTTTGTATTCTTGTAAGGTTGCTGTAGTTCTTATTCTTTTTCCCATTTCCTTTTTTTCTAACTATTCTTAGTCATTTCTTCCATAAGAAACATTTCGGTGCGTTTCGAGTGAAAGCCCTGTCATACTTCGCCGCGAGGTACCGCGCGGCGCTGGTTGTCCTATTCACACTAACAAACGGCGCCGCGCGGCGGCTTGTCACACTTCGCCGCGCGGTTCGGTGCCGCTTTTTTACTTTTGGATTTTGCTCTTCTCAAAAAATGTGTATTGCTCGTCTCGATAAATGCGAAAAAAAATCGAAAAATGAAAAGCGCAAAAGAAAAATAAAAATCAATCATTCCTGCACGGTGCAGATAGAAGCTTACAAAAAAGCCTAGTCTAAAGATTTTGGGCTCTTGCTTCAATTTGCTTCTCATTCCAACGATTAATAGCTCTTGAACTGCTGAGAAATATCAATTTATATAAATTGATTTTGAAAAATTGAATATATATACACGATTATTCATTCACATATTTGCTATATACAGGATCCAGATCTGTTCTGGGTCCGGTCGGACCTGCTGTTTAGGACCCAGATTCAAAGTGGATCCATCCTTTCCCTAGTATTCGGGAAATCGGGATGTTCAGGGAATAAGGACTAATGCATTTTTCGGGGAAATAGTAAATTTATTTATTATTCAGGGAATCGGGACCTACGGGGAATATGGGCTTTCGGACAATCGGGATATTTGCGGAAAAGGGACGTTGGGGGAATAAAGAAACAATCGAAATGTGCGAGTACACTTACTGTAGGAACATATTTACACCTACTTTGCATATTCATAATTTTTACACATTAATGTCTTCATTGCAATTTGAGTGATCAACTTCTTAGTAAATCTTCATTGAAAATTAAGTAATCAATTTGGTAAAATAATTTGACAAGTGTCAGAATTCACCATTCAAGTGAAAAATATGATTCAACTACATGTATAGATGTCACACTATGCAACAATATGTTATAACAACAGTATGCTGCAACTTTAGAACACATAACTTGTTCGAAAATTTCGGTTCAGTTGAAACTTGATGACGCCGCCGCGCGGCGCCGCAAAAATTACAAAAACCTATTCATACTTCAAGGGTGGTACCACGCGGCGCAGCCCGGCGCCGCTTTTTAGTGTGGATAGAACAACCGGCATCGCGCGGTATCGCGCGGTGAAGTATGACAGGGCCTTAAGAGTAAGTAAGATGATGAGTAAGAAATGAAGTAAGAAACTTGCGTATTTAGCAACACACACTAGTATCAAATTTTAGACTCGAACAATGATTTCGATTTCTAATAATAATCACCAAAATAAATATGAGCGCTAGACGTTTATTTTGTGGCTCTCAGATTTTTGGTCGGACTTAAAGGCATGACGAATGAAAGATAAAATTTATTGTGTGAATTCTACATCTCTCACACGATATTTTAGAAAATAACCAATTTTGTTCTGAAATTTTGCGAATTGAATATTATTTTTTCGTTACATCCAAACATTTTGTGTGTCGTTTCCTATCGGTAGAAAAGCTTCAGTGTATTTTAAAAGGTTTAGTTGCAAACTTTTGAAACTTCACGTTCTGTAAACTTTCTGAAAAATCAACGTGGATTCCTACAGTTAGCATAAATTGTTGTGATTGAGTCTTCTTGCAGTGATCAAAATCACGATAACGTCATATACGAAGTTGATCGAATGGCGCTGAACAAATTTTATAGCATGAAAATGTTGTCGACCAGACGCGAACGATTTTTATTGGACGAAAAACGAGCGCGCGAAATTTTGAAATTCGCCTCTCTGGAACCAAAACTTCCGGAAAATTTTTTCTCTACTGCTTGTCCGGAAGTCAATTCGCAAACTTTGATTGCGTCTTTATTGCGGGCCGTCGCCTTCGCCGCCAGTTTCAATAATCAGTACGGCCGGGAACGAATTCCGCCCGCAAAAAATGAGAGGAATTCTCGTTTCGTTTAAAGAATATATTCTAAATTCCACCGTTGAGTGCTCAGAATTTTATCAAATTTTGGATACTCGATCTTCTGAGAAGTTTGATCATAAATTAATATTGATTGTTCATTGAAAAGAGAAATTTGCTTTACAAAAGAGGAACTTCATCGATTTCTTTCTCCCTCAATTAAAAAGTTTCTACTAAGCCAATTCACCATTGGGATTCCAAGTTGATAAAAATATGCTAACTATGGCCCGTAAGACGTCATTTACATAAATTTTAGTCAATTTGTTCGATTTTATTGCGAGTAATAACGCTCCGGTTCCAGTAGATTGTTTTGCTCATTCGTTCATACATCAATCAGCAAGTTGATGTGTTATTCTTTGTTAGATCTTTCGTTTCTGTTGACAAAGTGTATGTTAGAATAAAATATTCTAAATTGTTGATTCATTTTCATTTTGTTTCATGTATTTGTGTTGATATACTTGTTTCTTATACTGGTCTGATCCCGCGATCTAATTTACTGTTCATGTCCTGGAAAAGCGCACGTCGGTCAAGTCATGTTACCGAATATTAGTGGGACTGTCTCCACTTACTGCATTTAAGTACCTTTTTACTCTACATAATGCATTATGGTTCCGTAGCTTTCTCCTGAACTTTTTACTTTTCTTATGCGTTATGTTGGTGAACCAAAAACTTCAATTGAATTTCTGTTTCTACCCGAAATTTTCTGAAAGATTTCAATGATCAACCAGACATTCCACACATGCACGTAACGGGTCCCCGAGGTCTGGGGGGTCAGTAATTCCCAAAATTTTGGGTGGAGGGGTCTCAAGGAAAAAAATCCGATTTTTTTAACGAAAAGAAATCCGAAAAATAGTTTAAAGAATAGTAATTTTTGTCTAAAAAGACCGAAAAAATGTATTCACGGCCCAAAGCGCCCTAAAGTTCACATTTTTGACCATTTTTGTTTAAAAATTGACATTTTTCATCTACAAACTGACATTTTTCAGTATTTTTCCGATCATAAGTATAGAGTCAGTAGTTAAGGGCCTGAGACTGGACCACTTTCTAAAAATAGATTTTGAACTCAAATTTTCAAAAATTTACAGCACAGGGATTCGAACCCGGGTCGGTTGGTTGAGATGGGGAGATCCTGCCACTAGACCAAGCCCTCCTTGAAAAGTATGAATCAAACAACGTATATAAATGATTTATTTAGAAAAAAATTGACAAAAAAAAAACGTCGCCGTCGTCGTCCTGCCGTCGCCGTCGTCGTCCTGCCGTCGTCGTCGTCGTCCTGCCGTCGCCGTCGTCGTCCTGCCGTCGTCCTCGTCCTGCCGTTGCCGTCGTCGTCGTCGTCCTGCCGTCGCCGTCGTCGTCCTCGTCCTGCCATTGCCGTCGTCGTTGTTGCGTCGTCGTTGCGTCGTCGTCGTCCTGTCGTCGTGTCGCATCGTCCTCATCATCATTTCTATAAATAAATTTAATTGTTTGTTTGATGTTGTTGTAAAATGAATAAAAAATTGAATAACATTTTCTATGATCCTAAAACGGGATATTCAGGAATTGAGAGACTCCTCAAAAAGGTCAAGGGGGTCAATAGGAAACAGGTCAAAGAATGGCTGGAAAAACAGCCGACCTATACTTTACATAAACCTGCACTAAAACATTATAGACGTAACAAAGTGGTTGTTAGTGGAATCGATGAGCAGTGGCAAGCAGATTTGGTCGATTTACAGTCATTGAGCAAAGAAAACGATGATTATAAATATTTGCTGAATGTCATAGATATTTTCTCAAAATTTGCATGGTCAGTGCCCATAAAATCGAAAACTTCAAAAAATATTATAGATGCATTTGAGAAAGTTTTCCAGTCGGGTAGAAAACCGGCTGTGCTACAAACTGATGCTGGAACAGAATTTTTAAACAAAGAGTTTCAAAAGTTTTTAAAGAATGAGTACATTAATTTTTTTACGACCAAAAGCGAAATGAAATCGAGTATAGTCGAAAGATTTAACAGGACTTTAAAAGAAAAAATGTGGAAATATTTTACATACAAGAATGCATATAGATATTTGGAAATTTTGAACTCACTCCTTGAGAATTACAATAATTCGTACCATCGAACCATTGGCACATTTCCAGCTAATGTCGGACCTAAAAATCAAAAAGAAATTTTACACAGGGCATTCAGAGTGGGCAAAGAAATGCCAAAATTCAAGTTCAGACTAGGCGATAAAGTTCGTCTGAGTAAAGTCAAGAGAACATTTGAAAAAGGGTTTATGCCCAATTGGACAGAAGAGTTTTTCATTGTATCGCAAAGATTGGGGCGTAATCCACCAGTGTACAAAATTAAGGATCAAATGGACGAAGTTTTAGAAGGAATTTTCTATGAACCTGAGCTACAAAAAGTTGATATAGATAGTCAGGGCTTGTACATTATTGAAAAGATTATAAAAACGCGGAAAAAGGGGTTAAAAGTTGATTATTTTGTAAAATGGAGAGGGTATCCATCAAAATTTAATTCATGGGTCAGTGAGATTATAAATAAACCTCAGCATCAGGAAAAGCAAAATGGATGATTTTAACTCTGGTCCAAAAGACTTTTGTCTAATTTTGAACACCAACAATGCTGTGAAGCAGAGTGATGGCTATAGCTTTCATTTACCAAAACCTTTAATTTTTCCATGTGACTGGGAAGTTGGACTAGTTCAGTTAATCCTTAAATCTCCAATCACTCATGAAGGAAACACTATAACCTTCATACATGGTCAACAAGAGTTCAAGGGTCATTTTATGATAAAAACGGAAGAACCAGGAAGTTTGATTGCTAAACTAAATGCAAATCTACCCCCACTTCTAAAAGGTGATGTAGAATTTGGAATAAACCATGGATATGTTTATGTAGACATTCAAAATACATGCCTACAGTTCCATAAAGGTCTTTTGGCTAGTCTCTTGGGGTTTCCAATAGACAGAACAATTCCTTCAAAAAGGACAAAGAAAACTGTTAGAATCACAGGCAATAAACTGGTAGAGTTTGAACCCTTGTTTATCGTGACAACAGATTTGACTATTCCAGATGCTAGGACAATATGCATAGATGTATTCCCAGAACCTATGAAAAGTGCATCATATTCATATATTTATGTCAACTATGCTCAAGTTATGAAAAGTTATGTTTCTTCGATTTTCATTTCTCTGAAAAATATAAATAACAATTTCTTCTACGATTCTGTAAATCCACTAATTTTCAAACTACACTTCAGACAAATTTAAAATGGCATATCAACCATTTGGGTGCCCTCGTAAGGTTCTTCCTGAAGAGGTGCCACAAAAAAAGGAAAAAAAGAATCAGAAAGGTAAAGGATCAAAGGTCATGAAACAAAAATACAAGAATACAAAACGCAAAACATCTATAAATAACAATTCAAATAAATTTGCTTTAAGAAATTCTAAATATGTCAAGAAAAATTGAAACTACAATTATTGGTGAATCAGAGGTGGAGTATTACCCCACCAACCCCCTCGTGTCTGGTGAACCAATCCAATTTGATGTTCCAGAATCATTCACTCAGATGACAGATCCAAGCTTTTTGTTAAAAGTAACATGTAAAATTACAGCAAGTGATGGCTCAAAGTTAAAAGATGGGGTAAGGGTGGCACCATCAAATTTGCTTTTGCACACACTGTTTCGAGATGTAGTGCTCAAAGCTAATGGCACTATAATAAATCAAGCAACAGGAACATACCCCTACAGAGCTTACATGGAAACACATTTTACATACTCTGCTGCTGCTAAAAATGGAGCAGTGGGTATACCCCAAATGTATGTGAAAGACAAAGCAGACAAATTTGAAGGGGTGGCAGCTGGGATCAACCCAGCTTTTGATTACAAGTGTGAAAAATTTGCAAAAAGTCAATTGGTCGATTTGGCAGGTAGGTTACATTTAGACCTGCTCATGCAAAATAAACTTTTACCAACAGGCGTTAGATTTTCTCTAACACTTATACCCTCACCATCGAGTTTTCATCTAATGTCTGGATCAGATGATAAAACTGAAAAGCTCACTATAACTAGAATGGTACTCAAAGTAAAAAGAGTAAGCTTAACTGCAAATAGCATGCTGAATTTGGAAAAAGCATTCCCAATGAGATATCCTGTATCACATGCATCAGTTAGAACCTTGCCAGTCCCATCAGGAACAACTTTGATTTCAAATTTTGTGCTTAATAATGGACAAGTTCCTCGACTAATAATTACAACTATGGTAAATGCCAATTCTTTTAATGGAATATACATGTTCAGCCCCTTTGGTTTTATATTGAGAAACTGCAAGTTTGCTCAAATTGAAGTGAATGGGCGGTTGGTACCACCCCTGCCTTATAAGCCAAATGAGTCAATGATGGAGCCATACCTCAATTCACTTAAAATTGTCAAAAAATTGTTTGCAGATACAGACACAGGCTTGACTCTAGATGATTTCATTGCAGAAGGTAATCAAGTATTACCATTTGATCTGCTGCCAGATGATAATGTGAGAACCAATGGTATTGTTACTTTCACAGCTCAATGGGATGTTGGAAAAATTAATAATGAATATGTCATGCTTTTCTACATGTTATGGGACAATACTATAACTATAGATCAGCGGAGAAATGTAATTTTAGATTTCATACCCTAATGTATGCAAATCAGCTAAGAGCGTTTTTGATGTTGGACTATGTGTCCAAAAAATTTTTCAAGGGTATTTTTTCTAGCGATAAAATACCCCACTTTTCAAATGGTTTTATCATAATCAATACAGATCCTTCAACCAAAAAAGGTGCTCACTGGGTTTTGTTTTTTAAAAGGAAGGGTGGAAAAACATTTTTTATCGATAGTCTAGGTAAAGAGCCAAAAAATTATGGGCTTGAATTAGGTCCCATTTCTGCCAGAACAAATTTTCCCATGCAATATAGCGGACTGTGTGGATTATACTGCCTTTATTTCGCCTACCATCTCTCAAGGTCCAAAGCACTTGAAAATATAATGCATGAGTTTTCACATAGTCGAAGAAAAAATGACTCGATAGTGTGCATGTGGCTCGAAAAATTTATAAATAGAAAGCTGGGTAGAACAGTCAAAAATGGAAGAAATTGACTCCAACATTGTTTATTTAAAAGCACCAGCAAATTTTGTGGTCACAGGAGCAACAGGCAGTGGTAAAACCTACTTTATACTCAAATTGCTCAAAGAATGGCCCTTCAAATTGCAAAAAGAAAAAATTATATATTTTTATCATGTATGGCAACCCCTTTTCGAGGAATTTCTCAGGACATTTCCAAACATTTGTTTTGTAAATGGATTGCATATTGATAAAGTAGAAGAATGGAATGCACCTAATCCTGGAAAAATTCATGTTGTGATTTGTGATGATCTTGTGGATCAGGCGGTCAAAGATGCATCCTTTTCGCGTCTTTTTACAGTATATGGTCACCATAAAGGCATAGTGAATTTTTTTCTGACGCAAAATCTATTTTTCAAAGGACCCTTATCAGTAACTATCAACAGAAACACGCACTACTTTGTGCTTACAAAAACACCCCATCTAAATGTTTTAGATACTCTAAACCATCAGTTGTATGGTAACTCGGGGCCTCTGAAGCAAGCCTACATGCAAACAATGAAAAATAACGCCTATGGCTACTTACTAATTGATGTTTTCGTTGATAACATCCAAAATCGCCTTCGAACAAATTTGTTTGACGATGAAGGCCCCCTCACTGTTTGGCGGGCTTGATTCGTAAAAATACCTGCAAAAAGGTCAATAAATCAATCGCCTCATCTGCATCTAAAATTACTCTATCAAGCAGAACTGCATATGAAAAGTAATTGTTGTGATTAAAACAACATTTCACTAGATGTTCTCTAGCACATCCATCAATTCTCTTACTGGAACACGAAAGCAATCCTTTTAAAATTTCGTAGCTGTCAAAAAGAGTAAAATTTGTCAACTGTTGGCCATTTTCACAAATAATCAAACTGTTTAAAAAACTGTTTGTTGAATTGACACAAAATGTTGCACGATACCTACCATTGAGTTTAGTGTGCATAGGATGGGAGCATGAGCTTTCAAAATCTTGATTAAAAAAGAGGCAAGCACCTATTATGCAAAGTAGCACAACAGAGGCGATTGTAGCAGAAACAGAAACTTTGGAATCCATTTTTCCATTTTCTGAGAATCTCCATTATTTATAAATAACAAAAAATTCCAGTTGATTCCAAAATGTCTCGAGCTAAACGAGAAATTTCAATCAGTGAACCATATTTCACACTTTTAGGGGACAAAAAACTCATAAAAACCTTACGTCATTCATTGATAAAACACGCGCCCCCTGAATTTTATTCTGTCCTCACCCAATCCATACGCCACCTGTTAAATAACACATTTTGCTCTATTCATCCAGATTTTTGTGAAAAATACGAGACTAGTCTTTACTTGCTTGCTCTACCTTCTACTTCAAAGAGTGATAAACAGAAGATTTTAATTACTGAAGAGGCGGACTTTGTTTCAGAAATTTTTCAATCATTGAAAAAGGCATTATGATGGCTAAAAAAATGTACATAATACCAAGTGAATTTTTCGATTCATTAATGAAAAAAAGTCGCATCACAGAAGACCCATTACTCACAGCAGAACTAAATATAGAAACACAAAAGGAAAACATTCTCAAGAGCAATAAAGATGCAGAACAAAAACTTGCACAATATGCAAATTTAACACAGCAACAAAATGTATATGACGAGCAGAGAAAGAAAAAAGCAGCTGCACCTATAGTGGTAAATGTTGAACCAAAGACGGAAATAAAATATGCCGTCACACCACCCCCCAAAAAGCGACCAGGCAGACCACCTAAACATAAAAAGCTGGAAGTAAAAACATACCCAGCTATACAACAAGGAGAGCGAGAAAAACTAGAAAATGTTTTCTATGAATATGAGCCTGGCGGTATGTCTGAAGAAGAACTAGAGAATTTAATGAGAGCATGAATAATGCCAAAAAAATTAGCTGGCTGGAAGCTTACAGACTAGCCAGACTATTGCACAATGTTGCATTATGACTCACTTTTTGAACAATAAAAATGTTGCGCACTATTGCACATTATTACAGTATGACAAATTTTAGGGTATAAAAATTCGTCTGGAAAATAATGCAGTCATTTCCAATTTTGCATCTTCTAAATTTTTACTCCAGTTTTTACCCCTACATTGTTTAATTATGTTCGGACAAGTGAGACATCACAATTGGAAGCTATTTGATGTATCTAAGGAAAACATTTCAGGATCGATTAAGTCATTTACCAGCTGAAGTTCTCATTAAAATTTGCTCGTTTTTGTCAGTACAAGATCGTGTACAATGCCAAAGAGTTTGCCAACGGTTTTCAGCTGTTATAAAACGACATCAGTGGCCTGTAATTGGAAATTTAACCATCAAGATCAATATTGAAGAATTTAATCCAGCTATTGGCGAAAGATTCATTGGCAGTTACAGGAAAGGTAACCCTTATAATAACCCTCTTCTTTTTCCAGTAAAAGGTGGTCCTATGATTGAAATCAGCATCAGTCAGGCTTTTCATGCTGGATTCCATTTAAGTGAAGTTAACAAACATCGCTTGATGTCAGTTTTTAAAAAGTAAGGAGTTATAGTGCAATCCAATTTTTCAGATTTGTATACAGATTTTGTTCAGGAGTAATGCTAGTATTCTGAAAATACGTGACGTAACAGTGAATTCATCATGGGAAGAAGTAATCGGAGCATTCTTTGAGAGAGACTCAAAAGAAAAATCGATGACACTTATGGATTGCATATTGGAAAGTCAAACGATAGGAAACTATTTTCACTATGAGGTAAAATCACTATCCTTAATTTATTGTAATGCAATCAATAGTGATATGGCAGGCTTTATTTATCGGTACAATCCCAAAGAACTTAGCTTAATAAATTGTGAGTTGATGATGCATGAAAATCAATTTCTGCACACAATTGTTCAAGATCTTTTACGTCTGAAAGTACTAACAGTTTCCATAAAATACAACTGGTTTTTTCAGCAGCAAGGAAACCTGTTTCGCTCTTGTTTTGAAGAAATTGTCAACACATTCTATGAAAGAAGAACAGAAATGACATTTTTCTTCTATGCTGAACAGCTGAATCTTCAGGACCATCAAAATTTTATTCAGTATGTCAATCAACTCGAAGGAAAAGCTAATGTGCATACTCTGATGTGTAAATCTGGTGCCACAGAACCAGATTGGGTGCAGATAGTCAAGAGTCCACAGAGCAAATTACAACTAAGAAACTATGCTGAATTTGATGGAATCTTTATTTGAAACTACAGTAAACATGGAACATTTGATTTGAAAGTTTCAAGTGTTGTTCAATATTTGATATTCAGGTTGAAAAAGCGAGAATATTATTCTTCAAGATGGAAAATTATTTTGTTTCCTTTGGTGACTTATTTCATCCTCATGAAATTTCCATCAAAGTTATTCATCATTTCCTTTTTATTGAAGCAGAAAAGGTAACTGGTGAGAAAGGTGTTGATTTCACTAGAATACACTTTAAAAAATGTATAAAGCTCAAAAATGATATTGATTTGGAAAAAATTAATGCATTTTTAACCACTAAAAATAAAATTAGGTTTGGTAAAAAAAAGCGGAAAAATGAAATACAAATACACATAACTACACGTGACAAAAAGAGAAAAAACCAATAGAACACCTTCATCAGCCATTGTAAAAAAATACAATGCCCAGCCCTGGCCTCGTGGAGGCTAAGGTGATGCAGGGCCACAAAAATTTCAAAGAGACCAAAAAAATCCGATTGGAAAAAAGATGATTGATGAAGAATATGATAGTGGATATGAAAGTGAAAATGAAAATGATACTGACAGTGGTTATAGTACTGGGCCAGATGACAACTGATTGAAAAACCTCAAAGTCTGTTTTTAAATAAAAATAATGTGAAAAACATTTTTGGTTACTGTACAGTGTGTGCATGACAGAAAAAAATGCAAAAAAATCCGGTTTTTGGAATCAAAATTCTACAGTAATACTGAAAGTTTTGATCTCCAAGAATAAAATTTTTAAACAATCAACAACAATTAGGACCCTCTAAAAAAGAGAGAATTAACATTTTTCATTAGTCTGGTGGAATTGATTCTTCCTGTGAAGTTCTGAATACTTACTTGCAATGGCGCATTTTGAAATTGACTACTTACGACTTGTGATTGAATCCAAAATATGGGTCGGTAATCAATATTTGATTGGCATTCTTCTGGACAAATTGATAAAACGTGGGCGGAATAACAACTTTGCGATAAAATTTTTGGCAACGGCCTTCGAAGATGGAACCAACGAACAACTTGTAGACCCTGTTATCAATCGACAGACGTTGCAATTATTCGTTGACAGTGGTTTCTGGAAAAAAGATGCAAAACTGGTTTGGTTTATTTATGACAATATTGTCAGAATTTCCAGAGGCAATTTCGGAACTTTTGGTAATAGAGAATTTTGGACTAGTGTCTTCGAAAGTACGGATGAAAACCAATTTGGAGCAGGAAATATTGAGGAGTATTATGAAATTTCTGAGTCATCGCGATTAAATGTAAAGAGGTTTAAATGTCAAGCAAATACCTATGAAATTCACTTTAAAAATTTCCAAAATTCGACAAATGCAGCTTTTATTCTAGAGCGAATCTTTGATGACATTTTGAGAAAAGTGTTGTCAAGAGACAACAGTTCAAAGTACAGAGTTGGTGCAGACATCAGTCATCCTAAACTATCTCATAGAATATTGCTACCTTTTGTGTCACCAGAGCATATGAATGGAGCGCAGATTCTGAACAAAATAGAAGCAGTTCAGCAGTCTGAACAGGAATTTGAGGTTGGTGAACAAATGCAATTAAAAATTGTTATTGTAGATTCACCTCAAGGTGCTGGAACCAACACTGCATGGAAAAATGCACGTTCCAGGATCATCAATTGGGATCAGTGGTTTGAGAGACATTGTGGCCACGGAGGCTGTTTTGTACAAGTATAACATGTGGAATATGTTTGAAAAATAGTTTTTAAATTTTTTTCATTTTTGGTTTTTCAGATAAAAAATGATGATCAGCTTTGCCTGGCTCGTGCTGTGGTGGTTGCTAAAGCAAAAATAGACAGCTCACCCAAATGGAATTCCATACGCCAGGGTCGTCAAATTCAGTGTAGACTCGCCAAAAAGCTGATGAATGATGCAGGTCTCGGCAATCACTCTGGAAATTGTGGTTTGGATGAGCTTAAAAAGATCCAGGCTCATTTGACACCAAACTATCAGATAAAGGTGTTTTCAAAAGAAAATTTTGGACAATTAATTTATAAGGGGCCTCAGGTGTCAAAAGTCCTACACTTATATCATCATGATAATCATTTTGATGTCATCACACGTATGCCAGCTTTCATGGGAAAAACAAGTTTTTGTGAAATATGCAACAAAGGGTTTTGGCGTCAAAGTGATCATAAATGCAGTCGAGGGAAATGCACTGGTTGCAATTCAAAAGAGCTTTGCACGAAAGAAGATTGGCACAAGTGCGCTGAATGCAATAGGTAAGCATGAGAAATTAGTGAATACCTGATACTTTTTAATGAATCTAATTTATCAGATGGTTCTCCAGTAAAACGTGTCTGACGAACCACAAAATAGGACGAATAAGCCTGGGGAACAAGTCCAAACGTGTTCAGTCACTTTGTGAAAAGTTGAAACGATGCAAAAATTGTGGCCAATTGATGAAACTGAACAAGCAAAAAAAACACAAGTGTTTCCAATTTTTCTGTCATACATGCCATACCATGGTTGACAGAGAAAGTCACGAATGTTATATCAAAGTAAGCCTCCTTTTGTGCTGTGAAATCCTGTTTTAAAATTAACTTATTACTTTTAGACATTACAAGATGAGAAGAAACCACGTCAACCTAAGTTTATTTTTTTCGACTTGGAAACTTGCCAGGACGTGGAAATGACCCCCAATCAGTGGGGACCAGTAAGAAAACATGTGCCAAACTGTTGTGTGGCATATAGGGTATGTGATAATTGTATACCTAAAGGTATAGGAATGTGTGAGTCATGCGGTGGGGCAAATCGTCATATTTTCATTGGAGAAAATTGCATAAATGAATTTGGACATTGGCTTTTTTCTAATGAGCATCGAGGCTTTACAGTTTTGGCTCACAATGCTAGGGGTTTTGACTCACAATTTATACTTGAATATCTACATTCTCAGCGAACTTTGCCACCCAATATAATATCAAAGGGGTTAGAACTGATGATGTTAGAAGCAGGAAATGTAAGGATAATTGACACTCTGAATTTTTTGCCCATGCCTTTGGCAGATTTTCCAAAAACTTTTGGTCTGAAAGAAAAGAAAAAAGGGTTCTTTCCCCATCTGTTCAACACCAAAGAAAATTGGGGATATGTTGGACCTTTGCCAGACATCGAATTTTACGACCCAAACGCAATGAAAGAAGACATCAGGAAAGATTTTCTAGAGTGGTAAATTTTGATTGTTTATGTTTGCTGAATCTAATCTGCAATTTTTTAGGCACTCAAAACAATTAGCTTGTGGGAAACTGTTTGATTTACAGAAAGAAATAATTTCTTACTGTGAATCTGATGTCGATATTCTGCTGAATGGTGCCTTGAAGTTTCGTGAAATATTCCTTCGTGAAACCAACATTGACCCCTTTTTGACCAGTTTGACGATTGCGTCAGCGTGTAATTACGTATATAGGCGTAATTTCCTGAAAGAAAACACTATTGGCATTATTCCACATGGAGGTTATCGACGTCGGGAAAATCAATCAATTATTGCACTTAAATGGCTTAAATGGATCGCCCACAAAGACAACATTCAGATTCGCCACAAATTAAATGGGGGTGAGGTCAAAATTGGGCCATATAAAGTGGACGGATTGTGTGGCCAAACAGTCTACGAATTTTATGGATGCTGGTAAAATTTCTCAGAAATTAATTTATATGTGCTTACAAAATCCAATTTAGGTGGCACGGTTGTCCCAACTGTATGAAAAATCGGAAAGAACCAGCTTTAGACTATCAAAATACTGCAGAGGAGGCATATCAATCTACTATTGAACGACGTTTTTATTTGGAAAGTCAAAAATTCACAGTGGTGGAAAAATGGGAATGTCAATTAAAAGACGAACTTGAAAATAACATCGCTATGAAAAACTTTTTCGATTCGATTCAAATTCATGCACCTTTAGGACCACGAGATGGTAGAGAACTACTTTTCATGAAATATAACATACAGGGATTATTTTCTTTTTTAGCATTTTATGGTGGGCGAACAAATGCAATTAAACTTTACCATAAATGTCAAAGTGGTGAACGGATCGACTATGTGGACGTTTGTAGTTTGTACCCTTGGGTGTGCAAGATGGGTTTGTTCCCCATCAAGCATCCACAAATTATCACAGAAAACTTTGCCAAATTAGACAATCAACCATACACTGGAATCATAAAATGCACAGTTGTGCCGCCACGAAAGCTCTTTCATCCAGTGCTTCCATATCGATCAGGAGGAAAGCTGCTTTTCCCACTCTGCAGATCGTGCATAGACAATTCTGAGGAAAATTGCGCACATACAAATGAAGAGCGTTCACTCACTGGAGCATGGGTGACATTGGAGTTATACAAGGCCATAGAGTTGGGCTATAAAGTGAGCGAAAAATTCCTTTTTTTTGTGCTTTTTTTCTAAACTTTTTTTAAAGGTTTTGGAAATACAAGAAGTCTGGCATTATGAAGAGACATCAAAATACGACCCCTGTACAAAGACTGGAGGACTTTTCGCGGATTATATAAACACATTTTTACGACTTAAGCAACAGGCAGATGGGTGGCCATGGAGCAATATGACGGAACAAGAAAAAGATACATATATCGAAAATTACGAACAACATGAGGGTATCAGGTTGGTAAAAACTCAAATTGAGAAAAATAGTGGAATGAGAACTTTAGCTAAATTAATGTTGAATAGTTTTTGGGGTAAATTTGGGCAAAGAAATAATTTAAGTCACACAGAATATTTAACAGAACCAGAAAAATTTTTCACTCTAGTTTTTAATGATAAAATAACTGTGCCTGATATAAGGTTCTATGGCGACTCTATGGCCTGCGTAAGGTACACATATAATGATGAATTTTTAGAAGCACTCACCAACACAAATGCAGTAATTGCATCCTTCGTAACTTCCCAAGCTCGCCTAAAATTATACACTTACATCGAAAAATTGCAAGAACGTGTTTTGTATATGGACACAGACTCTGTTATATACCTAACAAATGTACATGATAAGTCTCACACATATAGTGTACCCATAGGTTGTTATTTAGGAGAAATGACAAACGAGCTCAAGGGGTATGGGGATAGTGCCTATATAGAAGAGTTTGTGGCTGGAGGCCCAAAAAATTATGCTTATAGAATTTGTAATAAACTAGGTAACATAGTTGTGGAAGTAAATAAGGTAAGAGGTTTTAGGTTAACTTATAATAACAAAAAAACAGTAAATTTTGAATCTTTGAAACGAATGGTTATCAAATTTGTATTATTACATGAAAATGATATAAAAACAATTTATGAAAAAAAAATACACAGAGACAAGGAAAGAAATGTTTTTACCTGCATATGTAAAAAGGACTATAGAGTAGTTTATACAAAAAGGCATATTTTGGACAATTTTTACACATACCCTTTTGGTTATTAATTTTTCAGTGATTTTTCCTCTTTACTAACTGCTTGAAATTAATTAATTTATTTATTTATATTTTTCATAACCCAAAAAATTGCTTTTTTCTTTATGCTGCCTATACCTTGTACCTGGTGAGGACCCAGTGCTGGCTAGGTATAGGTATGTAAATATTGTACATTTGCATATCTTGAGTACTGCCTGAGGAGGGTAGCTGGCTTGGGATATGTTGTATATAGTTTGATTTGTTTTGTTTATACCTAGTACCTGGTGAGGACCCAGTGCTGGCTAGGTATAGATATGTAAATATTGTATATAGTTTGCATGCTTGGGTACTTCCTGAGGAAGGTAGCTGGCCTATGCATGCATTGTACATAATGTATATAATTGGTAAATTTTTGTGTTTGGGTGTAAGTCTCCCCCTGGGAGAAGAATCACCTGAAATGGGTGAACACCCTTTCTCTTTTACTTTTTGTTTTTCAAAAAGAGCTGTTAAGTTTCTTGGTGAAAATATCTCTCTCTCTGGCTGAGCAGCTCAAATTCTTGGTGGCTCTGCATACACCTCAGCCTCCACGTGGCCAGAGCTGGGCATTGTATTTTTTACAATGGCTAATGGAGGTGTTTTCTGAAATGGAATCTTGCTATGAAAGGTCCTTCAACATTTAAAGGTTGATTTTCCAGACTGAGAAGACTTACAGTAAAAACAGATAGTGGCTGTTTCTTAACCATACTATATACCAGATCATAATACTTGAAATTGAAAATTTCTTTTGCTTCAGTAATAGTGTCAATAGCTAAACATGGTTCTGTAGTTGAACCACTTATTTGTGGGGCAGAAAAATTTGAGA